>CAUYQV010188894.1:0-13658 GCA_963574575.1 Galagoides demidoff
ATGTGTTGATACAATGATTAACCAAACGATATGAAAGTTATGTTAACCAGCTTGATGAAGATGTTTCAAATTGTATATGAAACAGCACAATGTACCCCATGTTGGCATCAATGTACACAGAAATCAATTAATAAAAAAAAAAAAAAAAAAAGAAAATTGGCAGGTAACACATTTATGTTGACTAAAAATGGATTCCCAAATGCACCAAAATATTGATTATATTCCTGGAAATCTTGAAATCCGTTTTCCAACGCTTATGCCAAATCCAAAAGCAAGGCTGTGTATTTTTCACTGTTCGCAGGACTGTGTTTAGCCAACAAGTTGAAATGCATAAAATTATTTGCCTTAATTTGAGCTTATCATAATTTCAGTTTCATTTAGAACGCTGTTACAGTTTGAAACATTGTACTGGTACATTGGTTTTCACCTTGAAGATACATGTTTAACTCATTTAAATGAGTGATTAAATCCACTAAAAATGCTAAACCTATAAGCCAGTTTTCATTGTCAAGTTCTGGCATAAATTTTTTTTTGATACCATAAACAACTTGATAACATACTGCAAATCATAAAATCTTTTCAACATTTGGCCTCAACTTAGCCATCTTACTTTCGAAAAGTAAATGATATCACCTTAGTCAGCATCAAAACTTTTAAGGAATTCTTAGAATTGGCCCTTATGAAATTCATCCTTTATAAAAATCTCAGTCTTGATGAGGATTGGCATGATGTCATCCATTTTTAAAGCTTCTGTGTGTAAATTTTCCTGATGTAGTATGCAGTGATACTTCACCAAATGTGAGTTTGCGGCAGCAACGGCATCGTTTCCTATTAACTTTACAAGTTCCTCTCTTTTACCAACCATCGCTGGGGCACTGTCAGTAACTCCACCAGATACACTGACAACAGAAAGAGAAAATCACTTTAACATATTTTTTACTGCTTTGTATAAGTCTCTTGATTTAGTTATGTCTTTTAATAGCACTAAAGAAGCCATTTCTTCACTGACATTATATTCATCATCAATATCTCTGATAAAATGGCAAGTTGAGCTGTATTGTTAGCATTAGTGCTGCCGTCCACCACCAAAACATAAAATTTTAAATTAGCAGCTTTACTCTCCAAACTTCTATTGATAGATTTTCAAATTTCTTCAATTCGTCTGGCTATAGTCTGGTGAGACAAACTGATTTAGAAATATCTGCCTTTTCTTCGGGGCAAATTTTATCTGCCATGCTCTCCGTACATAGCTCAATAAACTCAACATCAGCAAACGATTTTGGTTTTTTTGCTATTACATATTCTACCACATAATTTGCTTTTACAATGGAACCATCAAAATTATAACTTTCTAAACAAATTTTTATTGAGAGACAGACATGTTTTCAGTTCCTCAATTTTCATTTCCTTCATTCACAAATTTGGGATGCATGTTTTTCCATACGATACCTTTCCAAATTATAGTCTTTGAAAACTTACACAAATTCTCTACAAATTAAGAAGAGAGTGCCTTGCTATTTGTCTCAATAAAAAGTAGTCACCTGTCCACTTTTTTTTTTATTAAATCATAGCTGTGTACATTAATGCACTTTCACCAAAAGGGCAGTCAACAATGAGTGCCAGAGAGAATGTAGAGATGTGAGTCAGTATAACCAGGAGAATGTAGAGATGTAAGTCAGTATAACCAGGAGAACGTAGAGATGTAAGTCAGTATAACCAGGAGAGAAGATGGTATGGAAGTTCCTCAATAAACTAAAAATAGAACTGCCATATGAGCCAACAATCAGAAACAGAACAATTCAGTATATCAGAAAGATCTCTGCATTCCCATGTTTACTGCAGCACTATTCGTGATAGCCAAGATTTGGAATCACTTAAGTGTCCTTCAATGGATCAAGGGATAAAGAAATTGTGCTACATATACACAGTGAAATATTACATAGCCATAAATAAGAATGAAATCCTGCCATTTCCAACATGGATGGAAGTGGAGAACATTACGTTTTAAGTGAAATAAGTCAAGCACAGAAAGATGAAACTTCCATGTTCTCACTCATGTATGGGAGCTAAATATTAAAAACAACTGGTCTCAGACAGAGAGTAGAACAATGGTGACCAGAGTCTGGGAAGGGTTGGCGGAGGGGGGGTAAAGGGGGAATGGCTAATGGGGGTAAAAATACACTTATAGAGAATGAATAATACAGCGATACCTTGGAATCCAAACTTATTCTGCTCCAGAACCCCATTGGAGTTCCAAATAACTTGAGTTTTGAGACAGTTTTTCACCTTTAAAGTAATAGAAACTGGGGGGCGGTGCCTATGGCTCAAAGGAGTAGGGCTCTGGCCCCATATACCAGAGGTGGTGGTATATGGGGCTGTCCCCGGCCAAAAACTGCAAATATATATATATATTTAAAATAATAGAAACTGGATTAATCAATTCCTGGGTCCGATAAACTCAAATTTTCAAAATGATTTTAATAGTAAGTACCCTGGGATTTTAAGGTAAAATGTTAACAAAAGCCTTTTTTCTTTTTTTTGAGACAGTCTCAGGCTGTCACCCTGGGTAGAGTGCCATGGCATGACAGCTCCAGCAACCTCCAACTCTAGG
This sequence comes from Galagoides demidoff, assembly GCA_963574575.1. Taxonomy (NCBI): domain Eukaryota; kingdom Metazoa; phylum Chordata; class Mammalia; order Primates; family Galagidae; genus Galagoides; species Galagoides demidoff. The sequence goes on from CAUYQV010188894.1 coordinate 2,612, forward strand.
GCTTAAGCGATTCTCTTGCCTCAGCCTCCCAAGTAGCTAGAACTATAGGCACCCACCACAACACCTGGCTATTTTTTTTTGCAGTTGTCACTGTTGTTTAGTTGGCTTGGGCCCATTTTGAACCCACCAGCCTCTGTGTATGTGGCCAGTGCCATAACCACTGTGCTACGGGCACCAAGCCATAAAGGCCTGTTTTACCATAATTGAAAACTTGGTTTGAAACATACCCCTCACTGTTCACAAAGTCCTTAAACTCCTTTACAAATTTTTCTGCTGCTTCGAAATTAACACTGACCGCCTCTCAGTGCATAAGAACACTATGGATCCCAGGCCTTTTGTTAAAGTTCTGAGCCACGCCCTGCTGGCTTGCACCTCCTCCTTTCGAGCACCGTATCAGGCAGGCCTTTGACTAAATCCACTAAATCATCATGGAGGACCTTGGGTTTCTTACAAATTTTTTTTTTGAGACAGCGTCTCACTATGTCACCCTCAGTCGAGTGCTATGGCATCACAACTCACAGCAGCCTCACACTCTTGGACTTAAGCAATCCTCTTGCCTCAGCCTCCCAAGCACCTGGGACCACAGGTTCCCCCCACAATGCCCAGCTATTTTTTGTTGTTGTTGTTGCAGTTGTTTAGCCAGTCCGGGCAGGGTTCAACCTGCCACCCGCGGTGTATGTGGCCAGCACAGCAACCACTGTGCAACACACCGCGAGCCAGCTTTCTTACAAATTATCATCTCAGAAATCACGTCACCAGCCAGCTGGCGTTTTTCCATCTCTTCCGTACTTTTCCATCTCCTAGAGGTTAGCATGGTAACCCTTTGTGCCACATCAGCTACTTTAAGAGCTTCTTTATTTTTGAAAATCGTACAGTTCAGGCATCCCAAACATAGCAGGACTAGCCGCACCGTACCGCTTTCAAGCTTAGCAACAAGCTCTTTCTTAACTTCAGCTGTATCTCTAACGGCTTTCCTCTTACTCTTACTTTCCTTGCTACACCTTTTAGGACCCATGGCGAATACACTTAGTAGTTATTATATTTTTAAAAAAACACAAAACATGCATAAAATTAGCAGTGAAAATCATACCAGGTGGTTTCACTACAGCTTCCCACAATGACCTGAATGGCAAAGTGCATGGGAGGCCAGAGCCCTGGGGAAACGTATGCACAGAAACACACCAAGGATGTGCCAGGCATTTGGATTCCAAAGCAGCATCCAGATTTGCTTGAATTCTTCTTTAGGATTCCAAGTTGTTTGAATTCTGGGGCGTTTGGGTTCCAGGGGCAATACGATTTTAATAGCACAATAAAATGACTATAATCAACAAATTAAGGTGTACTTTAAGATAACTAAAAGAGTGGAATTGGCATGTTTCTAACACAAAGAAATGACGAATGCCTAAGGTGATGACGGATGCCCCATCACCCTAATTTGGTCAATCCACATTGCACACCTGCTTCAAAATATCACATGTACCCTATAAGCATGTACAACTACTATATACCCATAATAATCAAAAATAAAAATTTAAAAATAAAAATAAAGTAAAGGCTTTTTAATTTACTGTTCAATGTAGCCCATGTGCAGACGCAGAGCACAGGCACAGTCTTGATCCTATCATCATCTCAAGGCGTGCTTTCCGTCCTGTCCCGTCCAGTCCATGGTGTGCTTCCCATCTGCGAGGTGCTTCCCATCTGCGAGGTGCTTCCCGTCTATGATGTAGGAGGCACCTGTGAGAAATACTTTGGCAATAAGGGATTAGGGAAGGGAATTAACATCATTGGTCTCTCATTAAAGAGCACAAGATGAAAACACTGACTTTATTGCATAGCAGTGTCCTGTGGTGTATTACTTCTATAAATAGCTTTGGAGCAATTAGCCAGGGCTCATCCTTTGACTCTGCTTCTTGTTCGGAGGACGCCTGATCGGTGCTCCCCCACTCAGATTGCTGCTGAGAGACTGCAGCTGCCATGCTCACGCCTACTGATATTGACTGTGATTTCTAAGGTGCTTCAGCACCTGAGACTTGAACAAGACCTACCTGAGTAAGCTGATGAAGCAGTCCGCGTCCAGACCATTGAGTGGGCCAGCCCAGAGACTTAGCATCCCGGCTCTGATGAGGCCCTGGGTCGGGGCCAGAGACACAGTGTCAGGGGCCCCGACAGATGATGTGCTTCCCCTCTATGAGGTGCTTCTCATCTATGAGGTATTCCCGTCTGTGAGGCGCTTCCCATCCTGTGAGGTACTTTCCATCTGTGAGGTGCTTCCTATCTGTGACGTGCTTCCCATACTATGACATGCTTCCCATCTGTGACGTGTTTCCCATCCTGTGACATGCTTCCCATCCTGTGACGTGTTTGCCATCCTGTGACGTGTTTCCCATCCTGTGACGTGTTTCCCATCCTGTGACGTGCTTCCCATCCTGTGACGTGCTTTCCATCTGTGACATGCTTCCCATCTATGACATGCTTCCTCTCTGTGAGGTGTTTCCCATCCTGTGACATACTTCCCGTCTGTGACATGCTTCCCATCCTGTGACGTGTTTCCCATCCTGTGACATGCTTCCCATCTGTGTTTACTTTTAGTTTGTGCATGTTTCCACATGCATAAAGGACTGTATTTTAGTTTTACCTATTATTTTGATAATGACAACTTACATACTTATTTATTTCAGGGAGGTTTTCCTGGCTCATACAACAATCAAGGATAAAATTAGGGCGTTTCTACTTTTCAATCCCCTTCCCAGTTCATTATTACTCTTTGAGTTGATGACACTGTTTTTCTCCATGTTTAAGCCTGTTACCTTGAAATAATCTCTAAGTACATGTGGAACACTGCTCAACTGGAGGCAGTGCCTCCACCATAGGCTGCAACATATTTAAACACACCCATTTCCACATTCCTTCTGTTCTTCCAGTCAAATGACTTCAGCACTCGCTGTCTTTTGCCATAGTTTCTTCAGTGATCTCACTGTAGGCTCAAATTCATCACAGCTGCATCTGAAAGGAATCATGAGAACCTATCTTGTCCCCAGGTTATGGACAAGATTGGTTCTGTAGGTTTGTTCTTAAGTTGAATTTGTATGTAAGTTAGAACAGGTACATTGACCTATTACCCGTAATGGCCTCAATCCATACGTGTGAGTTGCACACAAGTCAGGTGCTTGTGAGTTGGGGACTGCCTGTAATGGAGTCATTGCAAATTCAAAATATCTATGCATTGCCTTTATATTTAACAAATAGTTTACTTGGGCTCCAAATTACTGATTGACACTTTTTCCTTTCAGGACTTTGTAGTTACTGCTGAACTGTGTTCTAGAGCTTTGCTGTGGAGTTGTCTAAAAGTATCAGAATTTCTCCTGACAGGCACCTTATGAGAGGATTTTTTGTTTTTGTCTTTTTGGTCTGGGGGTCCAACCATTATTTCTTTGTCTTTGAAATTCAGTTAACATTATTGAAGTCTTTTTCTCTTTTAGATGAACACGCTCCCACATAGGCAAGAAACTTGGCTACATGGTGGTAGTGTTGAATTGCTATTATTGTTGTGGTACGGGCCAGTTATCACGGGGTGGGGGGGGAGGTCCTGACAGATGACAAGTTCAGCCCCTCTTCCACCCACATACTGTCACCATGTGACATCTTCTGCCACAGGACAACCCTTGCCAGATGCTGGCACCATGCTCTTAAACTTCCCAGCCTCCAGGACCAAGAGCCAAATGAACTCCGAATGTCCATAAACTACCTGGTCTGTAGTATTCTATTATAGCACCACGAAATAGATTAAGATGATTGTTCTGTGTCACTTCATACTGGGACAATCTAAGCCTCAAGGGGTTTTTTTGTTTGTTTTATTCTGAGAAAGATTTTAGGAATTCTACTTTATAATATATGTTGTGTTATTATCTTTTTTAAAATGTATTTATGCATGTTTTATAGCTTATTTCCCACCTTCCATATATTCACTTTCATTTCATTTTGGCCTCTTTTCTTGGCCGTGTCCTCTGTGTCTCCTGAGACCTCAGGAGTGCTCAGTTTATTCATGCTCTTCTCCTGGCCCCCAATCCCATGACAGCTTCACACCCCCACCTCTTTCCTGAGCTCTCATGGCCCATGTTTGCCATTTTCTTTGCCTCTTCATCCATACTTTGGGATCTACCATCTCTCCTTTGACCTCCTGTTTTATGGAAATGAGTGCGTCAAGAAATTGAGTGTCTGTTTGTTAAGCCATGAAAATATATTGGGCCACAATTTTCAACTGCCTTATGACAGCATTTTTTTTTTTTAGGAACATTTGCTATTTTTTCTTACATTTCTTCTTTTCTTTTCTATTCTGTTTTTATAAAACCAGAATACCTCTCTCTTTCTAAATTAGAAATGTACAGAAAATTTATGTGGATAGAGCACCCGGGCTATGTTGCAGACTAGCAGAAACTCTTCTGGAATAGGGCTGTGTGAGAGAGTTATTTTAGCTCTTACCTCCTACAGGCCAGAAACCAAAGGGCTGCTCGCAACATAGAGCAGCCCTACTCGGTGCATCACCAAAGACTTCCTGCCCATGCTGCTTGTCTCTGAGAACCCTCCCACCTCCCATGGCTTTTTAAGCCCATCTTAGTCCAAGGTCCAGCACCAGGTCCTACACCTGTTCCTCACTGTTTCTCCCAGCACCAGCATCTGGCTGGGGTCTACAACTGTGTATGTCCCTCAGGCCATCCTCGGGTGCCCTGGTTTTATGCCCCCCCCCAATGAACAGCCCTTCCCTGGATGGTATTACTCAGGCTGATGCTGTGTCTTGACCTCAGAGAAGATGACAATTGTATTGTTTCTCCAGATTATGGCTCATTTGTATATTTTCTGAGAAAAAGTTGTCCTTATGCCAGCCATGTGGAAGCAAAGTCTTTGGCGTGTGACTATGGTCTATCGACGCTCTTGAACTATCCACAGGGCTTGTCCAGCACTGCCCAGACACCCATGAGTGAGACAAGGGAGCTCCTGCACAGGCTGTTCTTCTGTTCCTATTTCTCACACTTTTTCTGTTGAGGATAATTAAGGGGAAAAAGAAAGAACAAAAACATAGACTGCAAAAGAAAAATATAGGTATAAAAAAAAAGCTTTAGCCGTATATCTTGAGAAAGATAAAGAAATTCTATCTTTGTAAGGTAGAAAACAGCTGAGCTGAGAAGCAGGGGTGGTGGAGCCCTGGCAGAGCTGCAGCTGAGAACCACGCCTGGGAGGAAGGAGGCCAGCAAGCAGCCTGCTGCACACAGGGCCTGCTGTTGTGTTCCCTAAGAAGGCTAACAAGGCGTGCACACCACTGTGCTCTTAAATACCTGAACTCGGCATTTCCAGCTGCAGTGATATCAGAAGGAGACACCTTCCATGGGTGCTAATCTTTGAACTACCAAACTCGGAACGAGGACACTCTCCCCAGCTCACAGGGATCGTGTGGCTTCTGTCACACAGCCTCTGTAGCTGTCTCATCCCTGTGTTGGCCAAGAGCGTCAGCCTTCAGATGCTTCTTCTCTCCAGCACCTGCTTCAGCTCTTTAGCTATCTACTGAATCTGGAGTGAGGAACCCCAACCTGACTTCTCACACCTGCTGAGCTCCAGCTCTGGGAGAGCTCACACCTGCCGGTGAGTGAGTGCAGCACAGAATCTATGCTGTCTGGGTAGCTCCGAGCACTCAGGTGAGGCCAGACAGGTGGAGGCAGCCACCCTAGCCGGGTCCTCCTTGCTCCATGGGCTTGTGGGGTAAGGCCGCCGCCTTCACTGACCCTCAACACCAGGGCACACAAGCAGAAGACCTTAATTGGTTTATTTAAAGCCACAGTCAGAACAGTCTGCTGCTGTGTTCTGCTCCCATGTGTGAGACGCAGACGGCGCTAACTATTTTAGACAAGAGATTAAGATCTGGGCTCCGGAGGGCTGAGATTTCATCAGGTCACATATAGTCTGGCTTGAGATCAAATTGAAAAATCAATTTAAATTGAACAGAAAAGCATGTCCATAAAGCTGGAAAAAAACATGGGGAGGAACTGCCCCTGTCTTTGTAAGCCATCTCAGCCTGCAAGCCTCACGCCCTCTGGAGCTCCTCCCACCATCTTGGCAACTTGGCTGTGAAGCTTGGCAGCCATAGATTTTTTCCATTATTAATCTTTCATTGTATAGCATTAGTGCACAATATGTCTTGACACCCTAACTGTGTCCCACAATTAGTCTCTGAGTGACCATGTTAATAACACTGACATTAGCCGCGTTCCTCTGAGTATTATACTGCCATGGCAGCCTGACTCAATATAATGTTTCTAATAAAGGATCTGAATCCTAATAAATGTGGGGACATAGTACCCTTAGGTAAGAATCCAAGGGTGCCCCCACTGCCTTTGAAACCCAGTTAAAAAAAATTTACTATTTTGAATGCTAATGAATAGAATATTATATTTTTCTCCTCTGTGAGAAATTTACAAAACCTAGTTGAGTCTTTGATACACAAGCTATAAGCCTAATAAATATTACCTGAAATTGATTATGCTATGAATCCACTGGCCCGAACAAGAGCACGATTGCTAATGTATTATTAGCTCGTAGCAAAATACCACGTTTTACTACACACATTCTACGTCCTAGTGAACACAGTACTACTGCATTGTCTTCTGCTCGTGTGCTAGTTATTTTCAAGGGTTTTCAATAGGAGTCAACCTGGACTGCAAAGCAAAATCACTAAGATAAAAGAAGGTTGCACAGTAGTCATCCTAGGACTAGCAAAGCAACCACTGGTTTTTGCTTCAAAGCATAGTTTGTCTTTAAATATTTCTTTTCTCAGAACATGATTTTGAAATCAGAAAATCAAACATGATTTCTGACATTTTCTAACCTTCCACAAATATTTCTGTGCAGGGAATTTCATTTCCTAAGCACAAGTCACAAAGCGTAGAGAATAAACACATGACTCGAGGCTCTCCCCAGGAGACACTCAGGCGTAAGGAGCCCAGTGCTGTTCTCCACCAAGACACACGCTGGGCAGCCGGTGTGCCGAGGGGTTCACACTAAGAAAAGAGCCTCGCACGGCAGGCCCTGTCGGGTACCCAGCCTCTAGGCATGGCCCTCTGGCCTCTCACCTCTGAAGCCTTGACCCTGGCCAGCCACCCTCACCCCCATGCTGGCCTTGGGATGGAGCAAATCCAGACTCTGTGAGTAGAGCTGAGCAGCCACCTTGTCCTTTGTGTCCTGGTCCTTGGTCAGCACCTCTCACACTCAGACCAGGTCTTTCTGTCCAGCTGACTACGTGAACTGAAGCCATGCTATTAACAAAGCTCCCAGTAGTATCACAGCTGCCCACACCCTACGTGCCCATGTCGGGCCACTGAACTGAGGGTTCTGCGACATCTCTGCTGAACGCTCCCCTGCCAGGCTGGACCATGCAGCCTCTCCCCTATCTGATTCTCCTGTTCCAGTTCTGGGCCCACAACTAAAACCTGTGGGCAGCTCTGGCTCTAAGAGGATCCTCTAGATGATACTGTAGGACAGTCGACCTTTCAAACAAGCAAACGTGTGTGACCAGCATGTGACCCCCTCTACGCCTCCATAACAGAAACAAATTGACATCCCAGTGGCAGTTGGACTAGATGCTTTGTGAGCATTTGCCCTTAATCTCCACAAAGCCTCAGGAGGTTCCTGTTCCCCAAGACTTCAGTTTGCAGGTACAGCCCTGGCTTCATCCCAGCTGGACCACACAGGGATGAGAGGCAGACCAGGTGTGGCGGGCACCACAGCCAAGCGGTAGCCTCTACACCTGGGCTGTCACTGGCACCTGCACCAGGGTCACCACCTAGGCCTTTGGTCACCTCCTGATGCCCAGAGGTCCTCATCTGGTATACGTGCAGACCCCTGTGCTCAGACTCACCCCCTGGTGCCCAGAGGTCCTCACCTGGTATGCATGCTGACCCCCTGTGCCTGGGCTCATCCCCTGGCACCCAGAGGTCATCAGTGCCCCTAGGAACTGAAGCCTCCATAGCCATGGAAGCTTTTGCCTGGGAATATTCTTCAGGATGGCGTTTGTTAGCATGTACCAAAAATTTTAAAACAAAAAGCCCAGCTTGCTGTGAGCACCTTTGTGAACATTCTATTTGAGCCAAGTCCAAATATATTTTAAAACCCCACATTCCATGCATTTTACAAATCACTTTTTGTTGTTGTTGATGTGTGTACTCTTTTAATTTTTGGTAATGCTCAAGTATGTGGTTTCCTCTACATGGTTTTTCTAAATCTCGATCCTTCTGCTGCCAGAAATTAAAACAAAAAGACTGCAGGACTCTCTTGTTCTGACTCCTGAGGTTACAAAAAGAAAACGATTGTGAACTGCAAATGACATTGAATGACTCACTGGGTGTGGGTTTTTCACTCCATTCTAATTATTAATAATTACCCTAAAGTTTTGGAACTGGGTGTAAAAAAGAAATATTTTTGTTCCTACACACCAAAGATCACAATCCTCCCTTCTATGCCCAGGGGACCTTCCTAAGAGAAAGGAGGGGGAGGGAACAGTCGTGCGTTGCGCCTTGTCCTAGGAAATAAAGACGTCCATGGAATAGTGTGCCAGCTATGTCTTATTTTTAATGAATCAAGAGAATGAACTGGACCCCAGCAACAACTCCTTTGATATATCAATCATTTCTTGTAGATAATCAGCCTTTAGTTTATCTGGAGATTTTTGATATTTTTATATGTTGAGTTTTTATAAGGTGGGCAATCCCAAAATGAAACAAAACTACAAGTTTCTTAGGTGGACAGAGTTAGTCTGGAAGCGTTAGGCCTCATACAGAGACTTGAAATAAAGACTAGTATTTGAACAAGCCTCACAGATGAACAGCACCTGGCACTTAGGCAGAAGGGGTCCAAGGAGCCTGCTCCCCTGGGCCTGGGGTCAGCTCTGGCCCTGTGACAGCTGTCTGTCCCCTGGCATGCATGCGTGGTCCACCCAAAACTTCGCACAGACTAGACCACCATGTTCCAGCACATCACTGCTGCTAACCTGAACCCAAAAGTCATCATGACTCCTCGCCCCGCCCAGGCTTACAACAGCCTTAAGAAAATACACTGCTTGAATTTCAGATTGGGTTCTATAAACAAGAAACAATATAAAAACTAAGATGGATATAGGATGTTCAAAATTTTCAAAATTTTTTTTCCAAAAGTAAAAAAGATAGTTGTATATTGATCAGGTACTGAGAACGGTTTTCTGCTTCACTACGGTTTGGTTTTCTTTCTTTTCTTTCCTTTCTTTTTTCTTTTTTTGTTTTGTTTGGTTTGGTTTGGTTTGGTGTTGTTTTGTTTTGCTTCTTTGAGCCAGTAGACTTGAAACAGATAGTGAAGGTGAGAACCCAAGTACTCAACTCACAGCTCAACCAATCACGGCATCATGAAAGAGAAGGCAGGCCTAAGAGTGGCCGCTGCTGTCCTGACACTGGAGATAATGCCCAGGGTGTCTTGTTTTCAGATCCTAGGGGATATTGGCAAGGAAGCCATTGGAAAGGGCCTGACCCTTTGGTGGAAATACTATCAGCCCAGTCACACAGCCTCTTGAAGCCATTTCAGGGATATACAATGAAAATCAATCACTGCCCCTGATCGGCAGAATCAGAATTTATGAAATTGGTGGTGGAGCGGAATTGGCAGAATGATCCTGTCATGAACCAGTCCAAATGGAGAGGGAGGGGAGTGAGATTTCTCTTCATCTTCCCTCCCACTGCTACAGCACTGTATTTAATTGACTTACAATTTTTCCCTAATATGATTCTTTATGAAACCTGCCTTGAGCAAGGGACCCTGATTGTTCACCGAGGGTCGTGCCTCATTTGTTCCTGTAGATTGTGCCTAATTAACGTTAACTTGTCTGTACATAAAAAGTACAATAGGCTGTCCTTTCCAATTTAATTCCGACAGTTTAATCGAATCTGTATTCTTTCAAAAATAATTAGATCATTTACACTTCATTAACATGTAATGTAATGTTGGGACATCCATCATAATGATTTCTTATTTTTCCTGTGCAATATTATCTCCTCTAATGAAACTGTTAACACCAGCATGTCTTAATTAGCTGTATCATATCACTGACAATTTCTGAATAAAGCCATTTTTACAGATGAAATTGAATTATCTCGGTAGGTATATTTTCAGCAGAGTCCGTTCTTTTCTTCTTGAAAAACACCTTCTCCAGGCCCAGCCCCACAGTGCTGTGGGCTCGTCATGGTGGCCTGGTACAGGCTAGGTGGCCAGGAAGGACTGTGCTCCTCCCTTAGAGGACCTGGCAGGACGAGCTCTCCACCAACACTGCCTGGGACTCTGTGGACAGGTGTAGGACACAGCCGTCAGGCAACAGGCAGCACTGCCCTAGCTCAGAGAGGCCAAGAAATAAGTGCCCGGAAGGTCAGCTGAGGCTGCCCTGGAGCAGAAAGGTGACAGTGCAGACACCTGGCTCAGGGAGGCAGGAGAAAAGACTATTTACCTGGCCAGGGGCCACCCTTCACCACACATTATCCTTGTGCCTCACAGTCACATCTCCAGACGCAAGAACAACTCATAATCACAGGAAAGTGGCACCTGATCCTGACGGAAGAGGGTGCTCAGGGGGTGCTCAGTGGGGGATCCAGCAATAGGCAGGGGGAAAGGCCCCCAGCACCAGCTGACCTGCCTGGGAGGAAGCTCAGAAACCAAGGAGGGGAGGACAGGCTGCCAAGCTTTCCATATACAGAGAGGAAGGACTGCAGGAGAGGGGCCTGTGCACCGTCATCTCCTCCTGCATCTGTGACTACTGTGCAGGGGGAGTGACTGCGGGCGAGGGGCCTGTGTCACCGTCATCTCCTCCTGCATCTCTGACTACTGTGCAGGGGAGTGACTGCGGGCGAGGGGCCTGTGTCACCGTCATCTCCTCCTGCATCTGTGACTACTGTGCAGGGGAGTGACTGCGGGCGAGGGCCCTGTGCACCGTCATCTCCTCCTGCATCTCTGACTACTGTGCAGGGGAGTGACTGCGGGCGAGGGGCCT
>CAUYQV010188896.1:0-22196 GCA_963574575.1 Galagoides demidoff
CTATAGTCCCAGCTACTTGGGAGACTGAAGCAAGTTAATCGTTTAAGCCCAAGAGTTTGAGGTTGCTGTGAGCTGTGCACCATGGCACTCTACTAAGGGTGACATAGTGAGACTCTGTCTCAAAAAAAAAAAAAAAAAAAATGAAGCTGAGAAAATTGGAAAATTGAAAATTGCCACATGCAGAAGCATGAAACAGAATCCATATCCCTCAGCACTTAACATCAATTTGTTCAAGATGGATAAAAGATCTAAATGTAAGGCAGAAAAACCATAAGAATTCTAGGAAAAAAATATTGGAAAAACTCTTCTAGATATTAGCTGTGAAGAGAATTTATGTAAATATAAGAAATGAAACCATAGAATGCTAGAAGAAAATGTAGGAAAGACTCTTCCAGACATCAACCTAGAGGAGGAATTTATAAAAAAGACCCCAGTGGCGGGTGGCACCTCTGGCTCAAAGGAGTAGGGGGTCGGCCCCATATACCAGAGGTAGTGGGTTCAAACCCAGCCCATCCAAAAAACTGCAAAAAAACTGCAAAAGAAAAAAAATGGCAATCACAGCAATAACAAAAGTAAATAAATGTACTTTGTTAAATTAAAAAGCTTATGCATAGCCAAGGAAATAATTAAGAAAGCAGATAGACAAACTACAGATGGGAGAAAATATTTGCAAGCTGTACATGGTATAAAGGGCTAATGATCAGAACCTGCAAAGAACTCAAGCAAATCAGCTAGGAAAAGGTAAACAACCTCATTAAAATGTGAACAAAAGACATGAGCAGAGATTTTTCAAAAGAAAGACAGATGGCCAATAAACATTAAAAAATTCTCAATGTCCATAATCATCAGGGAAATGCTAATTAAAGGACTTATGGCACATCACCTTACTCTAGTTAGAATGGCTTTTATTAAAAAGTCCAAAATAATAGCTCTAGTGTGAATTCACAGAGAAAGGATCACTTACACACTGTCAATGGAACTGCAAATTAGTACAACTTCAATGAAAAACAGTATGGGGATATCTCAAAGCTTTAAAAGTAGACCTACCATTTGATCCAGTAATCCTACCACTGGGTATTTACTCAAAAGAAAAGAAGTCATTTAATCAAAAAGACACCTGTCCTTAATATTTATTGCAGGACAATTCACAAAGATTTGGAATCAACCCAAGTGCCCATTAATTCATGAGAGGATTAAGAAAAAATTATATATGTATACTATGGAATACTATTCAGCTATGGAGAAGAATGGCTTAATGCTTTTTGAAGTAATTTAGAGGGAACTGGAGACCATTATTCTAAATGAAGTATCTAAAGAATGGAAAAACAAACTCCACATGTACTCACTATTAAATTGGGACTAATGAGGAATGTGCATAGAGGAAAATGATGGAAATCAATCAGGAGGGAGAAGGCAGAGGGGATGGGTGAAAATCTACACAGTGTACCATGAACACTATTTGGGTGATGGGTGCGCTTATGACCACAACTCCAGGATTATTAAAGCAATACATGGAACCAAAAAAATCTGTACTTTAAAATTAGTTTTAAAAAAAGCATAATAAAACCAAAGATTTTTATAATATTGATTGATTCCTTCTCTGATATTTTTCCTTTCCATATCAAACTCTTAATTTCTCATTAAGGAACTTTTCATTGTTCCTGGAGAACAATTTTTTTTTTTTTTTTTTGGAGACAGAGTCTCACTTGTTTCCTTCAGTAGAGTGCCTTAGTGCTACAGCTCTCAACGTCAAACTTTTGGGCTCAAGCTATTCTCTCGTGTCAGCCTTCTGAGTAGCTGGGACTATAGGCACCCGCCACAACACCCAGCTATTTTTCATTTTAGAGATGGGGGACTTGCTCTTCCTCAGGCTGGTCTTGAACCTGTGAGCTCAGGCAAACCACCCGCCTCGGCCTCCCAGAATGCAAGATTACACTCATGAGCCACGCACGTCCAGCCCCTAGAGAACAATTTTAATTATTTATTGTAGGGAAGGTCGACTGACAATGAATTTTTCCCGTTCCTGTTTTTTTAAAATCTTTATGTCTCCTTTAATTTTAAAGAATAATTTTATTATATGGAATGATAGGTTGGTAAGAGTTTTTTCTTTTCTTTTCTTTTCTTTTTTTTTTGGCCAGGGCTGGATTTGAACCTGCTACCTCTGGCATATGGTGCCAGAACCTTACTCCTTTGAGCCACAGGCACCAGCCAAGTGAGGGTTTTTTCAACAATATTTTTCACTCCACTCTCTTTAGAATATATAGTTTGAATAATAAATCTAATTTTACCCTTTTTCAAGTGACTATCCAGTTTTTTTAGCAACACTTATTTCATTTATTTTTTATTTGTACACATTCATGGCACAGAAATGCAATTTTGCTAAATTGATATACTGCACTGTGGTAAAGTCAGGGCTTTTCCTGAAGCTATCGCTGACGTAACATGCATCATATCCACCAAGCCAGCTCTGATTTTCCACCTCCTTCACATGTCCCTGCTAAGTCTGCATTGTACATCTTTCCATACTGTTTCCAGCATCATTTATTAAAATATTTATGTTAGCCTGAAGGAATTTAATTGCTAACCTTGCCATATAATTAATTTCCATATGTACTTGTATCTATTCATTGCCGTATATTCTATTCTGCTGTTCTATTTGTTTATACATATACCAGCAGCATATTGATTTAATTATAGACACTTTAGAGTATGTTTTAATATCTTATAGGGTTTTTTTTTCCCCTAGTATTTTGCTGGGGGAAAAAAAATTGTTTCATACAATAAAACAAGTATTATTGGGGGTTATATTAATTTATAAATTAATGGAGGAAGTACTGACACCTTTAGTGTGTTGGATTCTCCTATTCAAGAGCAGAGGGTATTTTCCAATGGTTCAAGTTTACTTTTCCATCCTTGAGAATTCTTTTGCACATTTCTTAGTAAGTTTATTTCTAAGTATTGCTTCATTTTGTTGTTAATGTAAATGGGATTTCCGTAGCTTGTTATTTTTGTGTTTATGAAGACTAACGATTTCTATGTATTAACCTGATACTCTGCTACCTTGCTGAATTTTATTGACTGAGTTAGGTTTGTGAGGATTCTGTAGTGTTTTCCACATTTAATTTTCAAGTAGAGATAATTTTGCTTCCTACTTGTCAATACTTATGCCTCTCGTTTTTCCTCTCTTCTATAATTGCATAGCACGATGCTACTTTGTGCAGGACACAGCACAGATATTTACCTTCTTTCTGATTTTTCTGGAGATGCTCCACATCATACTATTAATTCTAAGGAATAATAAGTGTTAAAAAATCCCATAATTTCTATTTTCTTGAGTAGTTTTATCAGAAATTATGGAAGGCTTTTCATCATTTATAGAGCTAATTGAATGATTTCACCTTAGATCTACTAATATAGTATATTAATGGATTTCCTAATTTTGGACTATCTTTCATCAGTAGGATAAGTTACAGTTTGCCAAGGCATACCATTTTTTTAATGTGGAATTGGATTATGTTTGCTAATATTTTATCTAATGTGTTTACATCAATATTTATAAGTGATATTGGCCTGAGTTTTCTTTTTGTACTATATCAATGTCATAGCTTTGTCATAAATAGAAGTATTTCTTTAGTTTTCATACTCCAGGACAATTTTAAAAAATATAAGAACTAATCTGGAAAATTACTACAATTCCACTGTACAGATGATCAGAGCTGGTTGCGGTGTGTGTGGTGTGTGTGTAGTAATAACTTAATAAATTTAACTACTTAATCTATGAAAAATTGGTCTGTTCATGCATTTTATCTCAAAATCTCTAAATGAGGCAAATATTTACTTAATTTATCCATTTTGTTCTGAATTTTCAAATTTATTTGAATAGAGGCCTGAAAAGCTGTCCTTTATATTAATGAATTTTTTTTCCTAATTCAACTGGTAGCTTCTGCTATCATTTTTCATTTTGTTCTATTTTTACATCTTTCTCTAGATCAAATTATTAAGAGGATTATTTATTTCATTATCTTTAATAAACAGAATTTGACTAATTAGGTTACAGTTTTTATATTCTGCTAATTTTTTTTTATTTCTGCTTGTTATCTTTATACATCTTATATGATTTCTTTGGTTTACCTTGTTCTTTTCTATTTTATTTTGAGTTAAGTATCAATTATTAACATTTTATTATTTTATTTCTGCTGATAAAATGTTCATTAGGATAACTTTTCCTCTGAATACTATTTAACTGTATCTCTCAGATTTTGTATATACGGTTCCCATTTTTGCTGTTTTCTAGATATTCTGTTATTTGTTTGCGTTTTCCCTTTCACTCAATAATTGTTTAATAGAAGATGTTTAAAATTAAATATGGAAGGATCATTTTTGAAGAAAATGTTTTCTGGTTATAACATTGCTGTTTTGATGTGTTCTTTATAATATTTCTAGTTTGTGGAACTTAGTAATATATTATTTGTATCCTGATATATGTTCAAATTTCTTGAATAGCCATGGATGCTTGAGAAGATGTACTCTTCATTATTGGAGCATTAAAACATGTTTATCAGTTCTACATTATTATGTTGTTTTCTTCTTATAGCTGTTCATTGACCATTGCCTGCTTGATTTGTCTTATACCAGAAGTGGGGTAGTAAAATCCCATTATTATTGTATTTCTGAATGACAGCCTGGCTGGCTACCATCTGTCTTCATAGTATATTTGAGTTTTACAAAAATGCCCCTTCTTAGTTGCATTGTTTACATTTTGCTTTTTTATAAAAGCCTAATTATTTTTCCCATGAAATTATTTGATTGTTTCTTCTGGTTATTTTAAGAACTTTGTTTTCTTCAATTTTCAGTCTAATGCTTTTACTAGAATTGTTCTTGGAGCTGTTAGTTTAGGTTAATTTTTCAAGTGTCTAATAAACCCTTTAAACACGTATACTCAGGTCTCCTTTCATTTCTAGAACTATTTCTAAGGTTATAGTTTTCAATATTAGTTCTGTGTGTGTGTTCCATTGTTTTCTTTAACTTTGTCAAGGATAGTGATGATACAAATGCTGTTTTTTTATTTTTTATTTCTACCATTTTTCCCAAACTCACTTTCACTTTTTCCTCTTTTTAAAAAATTTCAGTTTAAGTCTTGCTAATCATTCTACCATTCACTGATGCTCTTTATTAAATTTGCGTTTGAGTCTATTCTCCCTTGAACAGTTTCCTATTTTTGTTTCTGAGATAATTTTGCTTTTTCTTCCATTTATTTCCTGAGATCAATTAACTGCTTTTTTCATTTATTCTTCTTTTCTTCATTTGTTTATTTAGTTTTAAATGTTCTGATCTAAGACACTTTTTCCTATACTCCAATGTTCATTTCAAACCTGAACTGTTCATGTGAGTATATATTTAACTAGTTTCACAATATTGCCTTATATTTGTGATGTTGATTTATGGTTTTGTGGGGGAGTGATGGTGGGATTTTACTACTTAAGGTATATTGAATATTTTTTATGATTTATTGTAAAAACATGAGTCAGGGTATTCAGTGACTCCCTAATTTGTAGTAAAGACCAATTTAGTTTTTTTTTCTTTCCACTTTTATTTATTTATTTTTATCTTTTTTCTGGTGGTGTCAGAGAATTTGGGGAGAAGTTAAACCCTTATTGTCTGTAGCTGTCAGAAGGGTAAGATATTTTTTGGTTTGTTTAAAATAAAACCATTCAAATATAGAAGAGTTTTTTTTACACCTTCTACTTTTTTATCACATTTCTTTCTAGTTCTTAGAACTAAGTTAATGAATAGTTTTTCATAGATATTTTGATGTGACTTATAATTTTTACATAAATACAGAATGAGCAAAGAATATATTTTTGTATGTTTTCATATTAATTCAAACAGCATAATACCTTCCAAATTCAGCAACATGCTTTCCTCCAAAACATTGCTTTTGTAATTTGTTTATTTTGACACACAATGATTCTAGTAAATTTTATTTTATAAATCTGTGCATTTTTAAATTCATGTATTTTACTGTTTATGAAAATTATTTCTTATTTTTAGCAATTACATCAGGATTTTTAGAATATCTTTCTAATTTATTTCTGCACATGTGTTAGAGTTTCTCTATGATGCATGCACACACACATATACACACACACAGATGGTCGTGCCAAACATATGTATACACATTTTAAGAAAGGAAAACACTACATTAAAATTGTAATACTAAATATATGTCAGTAACAAAAGATGAATACAAGTCACATTGAGCACCTCTTATAATTACAGAAGCCAATCATGACTCAAGTATTACAAAATAGCTCTATACAGATTTTCGATATCTTCTGTGTGTTTGTGTATATGTGTACACATATATATGTAGTTACAGATATGTAAAAAAGCTATTCTATGTCTATATCAACATAAGTACAATAGAATATGTATTAATGGAAATATATTTGTATGTGTATATGTATGTGTAATAGTTGGCTATTTTAAATTGCACATGAACTTTATGGATACCCCATGTGTACATATACACATGCTTTTTATTTTTGTAATATTCTTATTATGTTTTAGATTATGATCAAGGTTATGCTGGCTTGGTAGAAAGAATCTTATGTATCCTTTTCTCTCTTTGCTCTACTATAGTTCGTGAAATATTGATGTTATTTCTTTTTTGTAAATTTGGAAAAAAGTGGTAAGTAAAGGCTTTTAGGCTAGAGTTTTTCTTTGTGAGAAGTATTCAATTATGTGAATAAATAATTCCTTGAAGGCTATGTCCTACTAGTTCAAAAGTTGTGTTTTCAATTTATAATGATTAAAATGTGTTCTACTGTTCATTTTTATTTCATTGCTGAGCTGTAGGTTATTCAGAAGTGCTTTGTTTAATATCCAGGTGATTAAAGATTTTCTAGTTTCTTTCATCATTAAATGTAGCTTAATTAGACTGTGGTAAAAGGGTGTGTCTAAATGATGTCAATTTTTTGACATTTTTTGAGGGTAGTCTTTATTGCCCAGTGTTAATTTTGATTAATGTTTTATAAATACTTGAAAACAATATGTATTTGGCAGTGGTTTAATACATTTCTATAAATATCAGTTAGGTCCAGAATTTGCTCATTGTATTTTTCGGATCTTTTATGTAAATTTTACTAATTTTTTTTTGGTTTGCTTCTTCTATTGTATAATGAGAAATGTAAGTTAAGGCCTCCCAATATAGCTATAAGTATGTCTTTTTCTTTTGCAAAATAAAAGATAAGTTAATAAGATTCCATTATCATTACAAAAAGTCCTTTTGAATCTCTCTTAATTCATCTTGCTTTTAAATTCTAGTGTGATATTAATATAGTAACATTAACTTCATTCAGTGTGTGCACAGAACATCTTTTACTATCTTTTTTATTTTCATAATTTTTGCATTCTTATATAAAATGTGTATCTCTAATGAGTAGCACATAGTTAGAATAGAATATACCCATATAGAATATAGGTCTCTGGGCAGTGCCTGTGGCTCAAAAGGGTAGGGCACTGGCCCCATTTGCCAGAGGTGGAGGGTTCAAACCCAGTCCCAGCCAAAAAAAAAAAGCGTCTCTGAAATGGATACATTACTTAAGTAAACTTAAAAGTTAATTTAAGTTTAAGTTAAATCTGAAAGTTTATTACCAAATCTATTTCTCTTGCCAAGTCATGTTTTTTAATGCATCCATTTATGATTTTTCAGTGAAATTAAGTAACAATAGAAATACATTAATAATAAAGTATCAACAACAGAAGCACCAAAACAATTTAATACAAACCTACCTCATCCAATTATAAAGGTTCATTGGAAAAGTCAAAACACTAAAATTTCTTGTAAACTAAGGCCAATATCATTCAAATCCTAAATCAAATTTGATCACCCCTGAATACGAACCACACATCCTTGCATTTGAGTATCCTTCTTTATCTTAGCCAGAAGGTCTCTTCTTTCTTGGGTAGATCTGAAGTTACTCGAGAGGCTGCAATCTGGGCTGTCTTTCACGGGGTTGGGTGAGATTCCTTGCCATCTTGAAAAGGAAAGTTCAATGCCAAATTTCTGAAAAGCTTCATTTTTGTACAGTTCAAAGAGTTTATAGAAAACACAAGATTATCATAGCATTGAAACCTTTATTCCACACTCAGAACGCAAGTAGTACATGTTCTTATAGTGATTACCTCAACAAAATCATATTCCCAGAAACTAGTACTTAGTGTTGACAACTCAGTGGTGTCAGAGGAATGAGTTTGACCTGAGCATCAGCCTCAGGAGGTTTCCAGAGTCTACTTACTGAGATACTAACTAAAAATTGGGAGAATGCGACAGGCGTTTATTTACCCAATTGGCAGGAAAATCACCCTATATAGCCTGTCATTGGCAATATTTGAAAATTTGTTTTGTTGGCCTCTCCTGTCACCAGGTGTCCTTGAGATATCTTTCCTTTCTATTCATTATTTACATTATTATTCTTTATGAGGAATAATGAATAATGTTTTTTAAAAATATGCTTTAAAAATAATGTTTTAAAACTCTTTTATTTTTAATTTCAGTGTAATATGAGAGTACAAATTTTTAGGTTGCACTGATTTCAATTCTAAGATAAGGTTCCAGTTGTGGTTGAGCCCTTCACCCAGGGGTCTGTTGAGCACTCTCACACTGTGCACATTAGATGAGATCTCGCCACTGCCCTCCCTCCTCCCACTCACCAATTGCCCTCCCTCTTCTCCCCTCCCTCTCTCTCCTTCCTCCTCCCCCTTACTAGACTATATTTGTGTTTCTTGTGCAGGCTTGTGGTTGTCTATATATTGGTTTCATATTAGTATTGAATATATTGTTCTTTTTCCATTCTTGAGAACTTTACTAAGAAGAATGTGTTTCAGCTCCATCCAGGTAAACACAAAATATGTAAAGTCTTTTTCTTACAGCTGAATAGTATTCCATGGTGTACATGTGCCATAATTTGTTAATCCATTCATGGATTGATGGGCATTTGGGTTGTTTCCATGGTTTGGCAATTGTGAATTGAGCTGCAATAAACATTCTGATGCAAATGTATTTGTGGTAAAATGACTTTTGTTATTCTGGGTAGATGCCTAGTAATGGAATTGAAGGATCAAATGGAAAATGGAATTTTAGTTCTTTAGGAATTCTCCATACTTCTTTCCATAGAGGTTGTATTAGTTTGCAGTCCCATTAGCAGTTAAAACTCTTTCTGAGTTGTGTGCAGCATCTGACTATCACAAAGTGAATAATACTGATAATATTTCTTGCTTTGCTCATCCTTCTGGATAATGGTTTGCTCTTCAGGGTAGTGACCTGTAGCTGATTTCTGAAATAAAACAGCAGTTGATGCTTCTGCAACCAGTGTCCCCAAAGCGTGTGAAGACCGACACCACTTTTGTGTTTCTGTTAATATTGACTTCGATCAGCTTTCAACTAGCCCAGGCTTTGCATTTTTGCTATATATTTTTCTGTGATATTGAGATATACCTCTAGTAAAAGTGTTAACCTATATTCTTACAATTTTAATCAATTTTTTAAAGAATTTAATTTAAAAATTATTTTTTAATTGAAAATAGTGACATATATTTATGGTTTTGATGGGGGTATGTATACATTGTGAAATGGCTAGATTGAGCTAATTAACATATGCATGAATATGTTAATTGCACATACTTTGTACCTCACTTATTTTTTGTGGTGAGAACACTACTGTTTTAGCAATTTTTTAAGACTACAGTACATCATTATTTACTATAGTCATCTGTTGTACAATAGATCTCCTGAATTTATTCCTCCAGACTAAAATTTCAGATCCCTCCTCCAAAATCTTCTCAATCCCCAACCTCACCTCAGTTCCTCAACACTATTCTATTATCTGCTTCTATGAGTTGGTTTACCCTATTTATTTATTTATTTGTTTTTATTTTTATTTTTGAGGCAGAATCTCCCTCAGTCACTCTGAGGGAGAGGGAGAGTGCTGTAGCATCATCATAGCTCACAACAACTTCAAACTCCTGAGCTCAAGTAATCCACCCACCTTGGCCTCCCAAAGTTCTGAGATTATAGGCATGAACCACTGTACCCAACCGAGTTTGGGTTTTTAAAATGCTATCTATAAGTAAGACCATGCAGTGGTTTTGTGTGCGCATGCATGCGTGTATGTGTGTGTGTGTGTCTGGCATATTTTACATAGCATAATGTCATCCAGGTTCATTTATATTGTTTCTCATGATAGGAAGTTTTTTTTTTAAGGCTGAATAATATGTGTGTGTCGATACCACTTTTTCTTTATCTACTCATCGGTTGATGGGCACCTAGGTTGAATCTAATCTTGCCTATTGTGAACAGTGCTGCAATGAATGTAGGAGTGCAGATCACTTCTACATGTGATTTAATTTCTTTCAGATTCAAAGGCAGAAATGTAATTGTTGGAGGATCACATGGAAATTCTATTTTCATTTCTTGGGGGAACCTACATACAGTTTTCCATAATGGTAGTATTAATTTATAGTCACACCAATAATGCGAAAATGTTTCCTTTATCTACATCTTTGCCAATATGTATCTCTTATCTTTTTGATAATAACTATCCTACTTTCATACATGTTGGCTAATTAATCTGTTTAAATATTTTCTTATCTTAATGCTAATAGTTATAGGTACTATTTTCTAGATACAAGCTCATTTTTCTCCTTTGCTATCCCATCTAGATGTTTGCTTCTTAACGTACCTCTACATTTTATCTTACTGATTCTCTAGAAGTAAGAAGTAAACATTTACTGAGCTCTGAACCAGGCAAAGGCATCCACTCTTCAAAAAATATATTGTGCATTTACATTTTGCTTTATTGAATAATGAACAAATCCACTCAGTTGCTGCACTGTCATCAAACCAACATCTTATGAATAAAAACTTTGCCCTAATATTGTACACTGGACTCCCTTTAATATGATTAATTTTGTATTTTCTTTCAGAAGATTATAAATTGCTTCAACATAAGCTCAAATAATAGTGACTTTCCCTAAATATCTATGATACCTTGAAACACACCCAGGAATTCTCTAGATACTTTATTTTTGTCTGACTCAACTTTTCTTCTTATAAATAGAAGATGCCAAAAAAATGTATTCACATTTTAAGAGATGTTCTCTATTAATTTTTGAAGTTGAATTAACAGTACTGTTACTGGCCAAGTGTACCTAGACGTGCTATGCTTATCCATTTTGCCTGAAACTCATACACATTTGGGGAATTATCAATTTTACTCCTAACAAGAATGCTTAAAATATTGTATACATTTTTTGGTATTTTTAAATTTTAATTAGCCATATTATTTAGATGTCTTAATTTTTTTTCTTTTGGCCAGGGCCAGGTTTGAGCCCACCACCTCCAGTATATGGGGCTGGCACCCTACTCCTTTGAGCCACAGGCGCCGCCCTGGGTGTCTTAATTTGTAAGTGATAGTTTCTGTATCACTCTTATTAGGAACTGCCATCATCTTCTGAGAGTCATCCCCATCCACTCTATGTCTTCATCACCTTCTGCTTCAGATTTCATTTGCACCAAGGTCTGTCTCTGAACTAATAACCACTGAAAATTTATTTAGCAAAATTAAATATGAGTACATACCATTTTTCTTTTTGTGTCAGACTAGCCTGTCTTTCAAATTTTATTTTATCAGACTATTATAAAAAGAAATCTATCTTTTCCTAATTTAATCAGTCTACCTTCTTTTTTTTTTTTTTTTATTCTTCTATTGCACTTGTTCTGTTGGTAAACATGTGTTTTAAACCCGATCCTGGTTTTCCTTAATTTTCTGGGTAAACTTGATTCCAGGAGACAGAGTGTTTCATGTACAAACCCTATTAACTGTTCCTTTTACCTTAGGATTTGTGATCACTGAGGTGTGTTGGTAAATTATGTATTTTTGTCACAGTAAGGGGCACCATTCCTTAAGTCCTAACCAGCAGAAGAAAGCTATTGGTTAGACTTCTGAAATGTATGACATTTTTATAATTAAAAAATCTAAAACCAACTTAATTTCTTGTCATAGCAAGTGACAGTTGAACCTATGGACAAAATATATGAATTTTTGCATTGGGAATGCTACTTTTGCATAGGCCTTTGACCTTGGCATTTTGATGCAGCCTGCTTTGTACTGTGTAAGGAAAGATAGTTCAGAAAAAATAAAATAGGGAATGGATTTGGAGCAGCTAACCTATAGTGCTTACTGACAAAACAGCCTGCACTTTGATGAGGACTTTGCTCATGGCTACAGTATATAAACCCAGTAAAACTGCAGTGCACAGCAGAGCCTCAGCAGGATCAAGAGTCCACATGTTCTGTCATCAGAAATCTGTCACCAAAGGCTGAAGGCCCCTGCCTCGGCCATGCAGGAAGCTTCAGTCTCCAGATATTAATATTTTAACGTATTCTCAAGTTCACTGTGCTCACATCTGAAAAGTTCAGCTGATACATCGGAGTTTTGAGTTCAAAGTGACGAATACATAAATAAACTAAAACATCTAATACATAAAATTAATAAATGGAAGATAAAAATATCCCTTTTATTTTACTGATAAAATAGTGGTTAAAAGATACAGCTTACAACTGCAGGTTTAAAGCTCTCTAATTCTGAATGCCAGGATAAAATACATATCTGCTGGTCACAGGGGGTGATAGAAACATAGTCCTCTCATTCAGGGGCAGTCTCCTTTTTTATCACAGCAGGAAGGAGAAAAACACACATATAGTATTGTGTTTGTTTAGCTCACAAAACAAAATGAGAGAGAGATTTGGAAAGAGGTGTGCATGTCTGTTCCCTTTCTAACTGGCCGTTCACCTGAGCTTCAGTGACTGAGGGTGAAAATTCCATAAAATCTAAGAAAAGCTTCAAGTTAAATCTAGCAACATACCTGGTAATGTATGAGTTACACAGTACAAAGCAGGCTGCAGCAAACTGCCAAGGTCAAAGGCCTATGCAAAAGTAGCGTTCCCAGTGCTTAAAGCCACGTGTCCTGACTGCCAGTAAGCTCATCTCTGCAAAATTCCACTTTCTGCTATCTTCTCATGCACCAGACATTGATTTTTTTTTTTTTTTGGTCAGGGCTAGATTTGACCCTGCCACCTCCAGCATATGGAGCCAGCGACCTACCCTTTTGAGCCACAGGCACCGCCCAATTTTTTTTTTTTTTTTTTTTTTGTGACAGAGCCTCAAGCTGTCTCCCTGGGTAGAGTGCCATGGCATCACACACAGCTCATAGCAACCTCCAGCTCGTAGGCTCAAGCAAGTCTCCTGCCTCAGCCTCCCAAATAGCTGGGACTACAGACATCTGCCACAACGCCTGGCTATTTTTTGGTTGCAGCCATCATTGTTGTTTAGTGGGCCCAGGCTGGATTTGAACCCGCCAGCTCAGGCGTATATGGCTGGCACCTTAGCTGCATGAGCCACAGCCTAGAGCCACAGGCGCCAAGCCCAGATGTTGATATTTGAGGACGCTAACACATAGCATTGCTCTTCCTATCCTAGCCCCTCATGTTCTTAAGAAATGTAAAGATAAAATAAATGACAAAGATTTCCATTCTGAAGAACAATTATGATCTTCATGGTTGATGAAGATGACTTTGAAGACTAGTCTGTAGAACAAACCAATAGTATCTCTGATACTGAAATTCAATGAGGTAAGCTTAGCCACTCACGCTTATCCTCCTGAACACAAGAGCAGATCTCTATTCCCACATGGCTGAGAGGTGTAAGACGTGCAATTCTCCATATAAGCTACTTCCCCAGTGGAATTGGGAGGGAATATGATGATCATGTACATTTATTCTGCCCAAGTTTATCAATCAAATAATCCTTACTTGTCAATGTCAACGAAAGGGAAAAGGAGAAACCAGTTCTGAGAAAAATATATCCATATGAAAGTCAGAATTAGGACACATTTGCTCACCACAAGAGTCCAATTTTCAAATTGGATGTGAATTATTTTATATAAATATGTTATAAAAGTTTCCAAAAGCAAATACTGTTTACTTAGTGAAATATAGGAACATGGTTAAGGGAAAGGGCACTAGAGACAAAATCCACCAACTCAATTTCTGGCTTATCAGCTTATCATGGGACCTTGGGAGGCTGTGTGACCTTGGGCAACTATAATCAGAACAGTAAATCTCAATCTTCTGTAGGTGGCTGCTGCAGATTAGATGGGTTAACCCATGTGAAACACAAGCTCCTATCTGTACATTTTCTCTTACTCTCACTATTTTTATTTAATTAGCCAAAATTTTTATTTGATTCATTTTTTCAAAGACCTTTGCTATTGTTATATTTTATAAATGTTTCCTCTTATGATCAATTACTTATTTTAGTTATTTTTCTTTATCTTTCCAAAACATATATGTTGAATGATGTAATTTTTGATCTTTAAAAAATTTATTTTAAACAGCTATATCTAAGAATTTTTAATTTCTAAACATATTAAATTATTTCATCCTTTGATTTCTTACCCTGATTATTTCCAATTTTACTGTTGAGCTCAAGGATAGAGATACCACTCATTCAATCCTCGAAAGATATTATTTTTCTGTAGGAGATATTTTTACCTATATAGTTAGCACCTAACCAGAAAATTTATATATGATTCCTTCAATATGTACAATTTGTATTTATACAGCCTTAAATATGAGTGAACAAAAATTATGGTAATTATTCTCCAAATTTTTTACTCAAAATAAGTAGATTTACAGACAAAGCTACATGGTTTAAAAAGAATGTAAACTCACTTATGAGCCTATTTCTAAAACACGTATCACATTGAATTTTCCAACATTTGTTTTACAGTAAAATAAAATAAAACATTTGCTATTCTTCAATAATAATGAGAGAAGATACCCAGAAAAAGTAAGGTCTAAGAGAACAGAGGTCTTCTCAAGGAGATCAAGCATACACCTCCGAGGTCCTACTCCTGGTGACTCAGCTCTTAGGAATTTATAAAACCTTAACTTCCTGGTACATGGAGGCTGACACTTGCTTCCACTTCTGTGAAAGTCCATGGTTCTATAAAAGCCAGAGCTGCTTCTCCAGCTTAATTCAAACTGACCAATGAAAAAGGTACCTGTGGGCCAGAACTTTTTGACTAGGAATAAAAAGAAGACGGCGCCAGTCAGGAGCATCACCCTTTTGAATTCCTCTTTCTCTCCATTGGGCCTTGTCTTCCTGCAACAATAAAGCTATTTAATATTACTGTTAGTGAATTATCATTAATGTCCTTAAATATTCATATAGATGTGCTTAACAAAAACAAAAGATCTTTAGTGAAGATTGAATAAATAAATTTTAAAATATTTTTATTGTTACTGTATAAAGCTAATGAGTATATGAAAAAGTGAACTTCATTTTAGGTTCTACTGAGAAATATGTAATATAAATATATAACATTAAAAGTGGCAAATTTAGAACTTTCATGTTGATCATACTATGTTCAAAGAAGTATACCAGGAGCCTCAAATTTTTAGCACTTTATTTTGCTGTTAATGAAGTAGGATTAAATGTACCTCCAACAAAATAGATGTAGGAACAAAAGTACATAAACTAAAAAAAACTAATAATGGATACTGCCAAAATATAAACCACATTTTAGTAATTTATGTTTTAAATTCAAGCTTGTTGCATAGGAGTATTGCTGGAATTTCTTTCTTCAGTGAGTCCTTGGTCTTAGAGACGGGAAGAATGAGTCCACCGACCGCATGGATGAGTGACAAGGCAGGATTTATTAGACTGAAAGGAATATAGAAGGAATGAAAGGCAACTGAGCCTCTGGCAGTAGAGGGGGAAGTCCTGCATGGGTGTCTCACGTGGGGGTTCATATACCTCTTACAAACAGAGAGGTCTTGGGAGTGAAAATCACCCCGGGAAGTTGACAGAAAACATCTTCCCCAAGTTGATTAGCCAATGAGTGTATTAACAAATGAATGCAGCCCATCTAACTCCTGGAAAAGCAACAAAGTGTATGCTTTCCATTTCTGGAGGGGCCTGCCCATGTGAAATACTGGCCAAACTGCTTTTCTCCCATCCTGCTTGTACTCAGAGAGTGCAGTTTAGAGGGAAAAAGTCTGTTTGCTTAGACCCAGAAAATGGGGGTCCCTATCCAGCCCTGAATTGGGGAATCGCGTATAGGGAGTTGTAATATGATTTTATCAAAACAGTGAAGATGTGTATTTATCCAGAAACTTTTACCCCATTTCAAGAATATTCTATTTCATGAATTCCCTTAGGGTTGTATATTCATGAGAATACCTGAATATGGCACAAGCACATTTGTCAGAATATGGTATTGAGAACTAATTTTGCAAAACAAAACACTTTAAATATGTAAATGTAGTAGAAACTCAAATTTCCTTTGAATGTCAATCTGCAAAACCCACACTCATAGCCTCATTCTCCGAATCCCTAAGACCCAGGCCCCACTGCTTGGTCTTACAACATGATACTTGAGACCTGGGGGAATATTTACTTGGGCAGATGCAGTTCTCCTGGGACTTCACTGTCCATGTGGAATTTTGCAAATGACCACATTGTCTCTTTCATCAGTTCTTCATTTCCACCTTTATTTCATATTTGCTCATGAAGATTCCCAACTCTACATAGATTCCTAGTTTCTTTGTCAAAGGTGTAAATTGTGTTGCCCAGAGACGAGGCTGCTGGGGAGATGTTCAGCCCGTTTATTGAAAGGGGAGGGTGACGAGCACACACAGGCAACATCATGATGGTGTCTGCACCTGGGGGCAGTTAGGCCCCACTTTTACAGGGGCTGTGGGAGGTAAACACATACCACAGGTTGCCTATCAGATTAGGATCTTTCAGCTGAACTTCTGGGGGGTGGGGCTACTCGTAGCCTTTGTGTCTTTGTCTTAGGAAGATAGGAGGGGGAGAAGGGAAATGGTTTGTGTATGGCTGCATTATGACCCCAAAATTCCCGACTCTTGTTAACAGGGGTGATGGCAATGATGATCTAATCTTCCAAAACTGCTTCTGGCTGGATAGGGCAGCAGTGATCCTCAGTGGGATGAGTCATCTGTTGGTAGGGCTGTGAAGGTTTGGGGTCGACTGGGAGTGGGTTTGGGGATTAGTAGGAATTGGGTTGCAACTGCTGCTGTCACCTTTTTACCCTGTCTTTAATAAATGAGGACAGGAATTGTATGACCCAAGGGGCAATGGTTAATAAAAAGATGATTGCAGTGAAGGGGCGCAAGAAGCGTAAGATCCAGGGTCCCCACGAGCTGTCAAACCAAAGTCTTTCATTTTGAGATTGCAGATAGGCAGCTTGTTCCTGGAGACTCTCAGACCAGACTAGACTTGTTGGTTAGAAACAGCAGGTGTCCTGGAGGAAAGTTCAAAGGTCCCCTTCCCTCTGCCATGATTAGATCTAAGCCTCTCAGATGGTTGGAGGGAGGGCAACCAGAAAGTAATAAAAGGATGAGCAAGATAACTTTACTTTATAGAGAATTGAGAAACTATTGAATATGTAAAAGGGGACTGCAATTTAGTTTTTTAATTTAATGATGACAGTAGGAAAGAGAATAGAAGTCTTTAAAATTTAGGAAGACTGGAGGACGAGGTGCTGTTATTTACTAGAATTAATTTGCTTATCTTCATCAGAGATTTAGTTACTTAAGCCCATTCCAGTGTGATGAATTTCATTTCAATGTCCAACAATGTCAGATGGAAGCAGTTTTTGTTGCTTTGGAGGACCCCCAGTTTTAGAAGGCGGATGTAGTCTCCTATTCTAAGGAAGATACATTCTCTCTTTCAGTGTCTTTCTGTTTTGCAGAGAGGACACAGTTCTAGGGTCCCAGTGGAGGATGTTTCCATGGGGCCTGGAGTCATAGGGAGGCAGGGCTCTGCTCCTGCTGAAGGATGTGGTCTTCTACCCTGGGCCTTTTGAGTAACTATCTCTGGAGCAGTTTTACAGTGGCAGCCACTATTGAAAAGCTTTTCTGCTTTCAGGGCTACTGTCGATCTCATTTTCTTTTTCTCTGTCCTATGAAGGAGCTCAAAATTTCACCCCAAAATATATGATTCCTTGGAATAAAGAATATTTTCGGTTAAAAGGCCACTTATGATCAGAAAGCACTGGCCTCTCCTCTATAAAACCTGAGTAACCTGACTTAAAATCAGAAAAGGCTGCTGACTTCCTTACTGCATACTAATAGAGCTGGCCCTACGGTCATTTGAAGCAGGAGACCGTCTCTCTGGTTAGTCTACAATTCAAACTGTTTCCACCGTCCACACATGTCCCCCTGAGCAGCCACTTGCTGCACCTACACTTTCTACACTCTCCCCCGTCCCTTCTAAAAGGCGTGTTTAAAAGTCACGCTGACCGTCACTGAGACTTTGGGAAATCATTCCCATGGCTTCCCCCATGTGCATAGTATTTGGAAATAAACCTTTCTCTTATTAATCTTCCATAAATGTGAGTTGATCTTTCAGCAAACCAACCAAAGGGGAAAAGGCAGGTTTCACTGTGATCCCTACATCTCTCTCCATCTCTATTAAAAGATCATGAAGTCCAGGTCTAAAAACTCCATTTGTGGGGCCTGAGGCTTCTGTTAAGCTTTGGAATCTATGTTGAATATTGGGGCCAAGTGAGAGATGGGGCCAATTGGGAGATGAAGTACTTTGCTCCTTTCTCATATTAAAATTAAATTAGTAAAGAGTTGAAAAGGTTTTAGATGGGAAAAAAAGGGCTGGATTTTTATTCTGGCTTTGAGAGATTTTACTATGAGTTTTGATCTTTGAAATAGCTGAGGAGACTTAGTACGTGGGAGAGAAGAGAGTAGAGCAAGGAGGAGAGGCTGATGAGGAAGCTGGTTGGTGGGTGGAAGCCAGTGGTGGGGCAGAGAGCATCTGTGAAAAGGATGAGGGGGACAAGGCAGCTGCCAGGTCTATGAGCTTGCCCGCCCTGCCCTGGCCTGCGTGCCTGGTATTTACGTGGACTTTGAGGCCAGAGCTGCTGAGTCTGTAGCTTCCTGGTTCTGTGTCTTGCCCCCTGCAGGTCTGTTCATATGGGCGGCTGTGCAGCTGTTGGGTAGTAGGAAGAAACCATGAGAAATCCTAGGATCAATGGGGTGGGGAAGAGTGGAGGTCCTGGGGTGGGATGGGGGGCGGGTGATAGAAGCTGGAGAAACTCCTGGAGGAGGGAAGATAGGTAGGAAGACTAGGAAAGTGAGAAGCTTGGTGATCTGTATAGGGAGGGGTAAGAGCAGAGGGAGAGAAAGGCCTGAAGATAGAGGACTTTGGTCCATCTGCCTTTGTGTTTTTGGAGGAAATTATTTCAGTTCTTTAAGATATTAAAATTGAAGTTCCCACTTTCTAATTTGCTTAGAAGAGGGTGAAGGAGACATCCTCAGGGTGTTCTGTTACGAGGGTGGAGGGGCTGGTCCTGTGTCTCTGGTGTCCTTCAGCTACATGGGTAGGAACGAAGGTGTCCCTTATTTGCTAAGGGAGCAAAGAACAAAGAAAGATGAGAAAGGTCAAGCGTCCCTATTTTTTCTCAGAGAACTCAGTTGTTGGCACCTTGAAACATTAAAAGAAGGTCCAGCTCAGGGCTTCAAGTTAAAAACGAAATGAACTGATCCTGGGCCTCAAAAGAGAGCACAGAGCTAAGCCTCTAATTAAGCTCAAGCAAACTAAGAAGAAATAAGGGGAAGTGAGGATATAAGGGCAGGGAACTGAGATGAATAGAAAGTGGGCGGGTGGAGAGGGTGGGTGGTTGTGTTTGAAGCTATTTGGAGACCTTACTCACATTTGCATAGTAGTAGGGATGAAATCCTCTAGGACTCCCCAGAAGACAGGCAGGTCTGTGGAGTTGGGTCTGGGCACACCCAGACAAGGTTCTGAGAAACTGGGGTGACCAGGGAGGCTGGCAGCCACCTTCCAGTCAGCCAGTCCTGGGTTTGGCACTATATGAAAGGTGTAAGTGGTGGCGCCCAGACAGGAGCTGTTGGGGCCAGGTTTATTAAAAGGGGAGGGTAACCTGCCTGGGCAGTGCAAGATGGTGTCTGCACCAGGGTCAATTACAGACCACTTTTATACAGGGCTGTGGTGGTGGTGGGGTTAGGGTTAGGGTCTCTTGGTGTGAACTTCTGCAGGTTGGGCTAGTTACATCCTTCATGTCTTTGTCTTAGGAAGAGAAGAGGAAGGAAAGGGGAAAGGTGTTCTTTGTGGCTGTGTTAGGCCCCACCACACTCTGCTTATAATCTGGCTACTTCCTATTTTCCTGGAAGTCACTCCAAACACCTTTTGTTCTCAAACCTCCTTTGATATTAAAAAATTTAAATATAATTTCTGATGGTTGTCATGCTATATAAATAATCCTTACTGATGTCTTTATGATGGGTGATGAATAATTTGTGACCCCATTCAATATTCTCTGAGCTATTCCTCTCACATCCATCATCAGATCACCAGAAAGCCCCATCTCTATCGTTTATTCTCTTCACACTGTCTTGTACTATTAATCTGGAGGAAAATCGGTACCTTTCTTTTATATCGGCAGGACTCATCCAATGTCCATATTGAGATACTCAAAGAATTGCTAAAGACCTAGGCATACTTCCTCTAGTCCCACAGAGCAGGGCATCTCTATGGAATGAAGTAGAAATTCTGAAGATATAGAGTGATTATGAATACTAGTTTTAGAGTACTGTCATGTCTTTACTTCAACTTATTCCAAAACTTTAAGTACCTCAAAATGTATATTTTGCACATTTTGTAAAGTGAAGACAATATACCTTGTATTATCACAGCATTTACTCAGAAAAGCTTTATCTTCTCTCTTCCATTCATCTACTGGAGGTCATTTGGGTTTAGAGGTTTTTGGTGATTATGAATCAAGCTTCTGTAACATTTATATACAGATTTTCATGTAGATGTAAGTTTTCATTACTCTAAATACCCAAAGGTGGGTAAATGCTGGACTGTGATGACGCCAGAAAAGTGGTTGTAAGGATGTTTGTCTCAGGATCCTCTGAGAAAATAGTCACACATAGGCAATGGGTATTGTGATATTGGTGTAGTAAAGGTTACTTTGATGATTTTAAGAGCTCATAGTTAAAAATAAGGTGGAGTCAGGAGGCCAGGGCCAACATGACACAGCTGATTTGGTCAGTTTAGGTCCTAAGTGATCTTAATCTCCCATTCTTATTAGTTTATACACTTAAGTTCCCACCCTAAAGATGTCTGTCTTGAGTAGTTTAGGTGGATTGATCTAGATTTATTTTTGAATTGGAAATGTTGTAATAACACAGGTTATGCCAATTATTATTTAAAATAAGGGTTAATGTGGTTTTTACTTTGAATTTTCATGTATAAAACTGTGATTTTGGAAATGGAAGAACTGTTCTCCAGACTTGCTGACCTTCCAACAAAACTTGGTGGATCGATCCCCATCTCTGCATATTGGCAATGACAGAGAGCAGGTTACCTCTTTGTCCAGTAGCAACATGATGTTTACTCTGATGATTCTCTGAGATTTTGTTAAAGTAAAATCACCCTTCTATTGTTTAAACATCTTGCATTCCTAGAACAGAGACTACTTTGATATTACTTCTTATCAGATAAAGTTCAAATTTTCTAGGTTGGGTTCCTTGTATTTCATTATAAAAGTTCTTTAAAAAAAGACTAATTTTCACACAAACTGGATTTAATTGTGATCAATGTATATTACTTAAACATCAATTTTTAATTCAACATGTCAATATGTTATCATATTGCATCCTTATTCATCACCGAAATATGTCTGTAATTTCCCATTTATAATAATATATTTTTTTCTAATTTTACTATCAGGAGTATACAGACTAAGTAGAATGATTTTGAAGTATTTCTATTTCTACTGTCTATAAGACTCAGCGTGATCTGTTTTTTTGTTTTTTTTTTAGAAATTATTTCTTTACTTTTATTTATATGTATTAGTCATCTATTTTTTTTAGACTTTGGTAAAAACATAATAAGGAAAAAAATTTTTGTTTGCTATTTGTGTTTTGTCTTGTGTATTCTGTAACAAACAAGTAGTAAATGATTATGTAGTCAAAAAAAATTGCACAGCTTTTGTTAAAGCTATACTGATAGGTACTTTCTATTTTGTTTGCTGATACAATACTATCTTTCTTTTTCTAATATTTT
>CAUYQV010188898.1:0-20697 GCA_963574575.1 Galagoides demidoff
TCGCTTGAGCCCAGGAGTTGGAGGTTGCTATGAGCTGTGATGCCATGGCACTCTACCCAGGGGGATAGCTTGAGGCTCCATCTCAAAAAAAAAAAAAAAGACAGTCTTTACAAAATAAAGACCAAAGTAAATGCATGACAATAGTAGTACATAAGTCAATAGGCTGAAATCTAGGCCTCTTGTACCAACCAGTTAGCCAACCCATGAAAAAGTTCTTGAAGGAAACTAAAAGTGCTACTCCAGTGAATACACAAATGATAAGAAAAGTGAAACAGCTTTATTGCTGGTGTGGAGAAAGTTTTAGTGGTCTGGATAGATGATCAAACCAGCCACAACATTTCCTTATGCTAAAACCTAATCTAGAGCAGAGTTTCTAACTCTCTTTAATTCTGTGATAACTGAGAGAGGTCAGGAAGCTACAGAAGAAAAGTTGGAAGCTAATGGAACTTGATTCATAGAGTTTAAAAAAAAAAAATTCCATCTCCATAACATCAAAGTGCAAAGTGAAACACCAAGTGCTGATAAAGAAGCAAGTTATCCAGAAGATCTAGCTAAATAATTTAAGAAGGTAGCTACACTCTACAACATATTTTCTCTTTCTATTGGAAGAAGAAAGTCCTCTAGCTAGTACTTTCATAGATAGAAGTCAATAGCTGGCTTCAAAACTTCCAAGGTCAAAATAACACTCTTATTAGGGACTAATGCAGCTGATAAGTCTAAGTTAAAGCCAATGCTCATTGACCAGTCAAAAAATCCTAGTCCTGTAATAATTATGCTAAATCTACTCTATCCTGTGCTTTGTAAGTGGAACAGTAAGGCCTGGATGATAGCACATCTGTTTACAGTATGGTTTACCTAATATTTTTAAGCCCGTGGTTGAGACCTGCTGCTCAGAAACAAAGACTCCTTTCAAAATGTTATTACACATTGACATTTCACCTGAGAGCTCTGATGGAGATGTACAAGGAGATGAATGTGTTGTTTTCATGCCTAGCAACACAACAGCCATTCTGATGCCGATGGATCAAGGAGTAATTTCTACTTTCAAGTCCTACTATTTAAGAAATGTATTTCATAATGTTAAAGCTACCATAGACAATGATTCATCTGTTTGATCTGGGTAAAGTCAATTGAAAACCTTCTAGACAGAATTTACTATTCTGAGTGTCATTAGCAACATTAGTAGGAATTTGGAATAAGTTGATACGTCTCACAGATGACTTTGAAGAGTTTTCAACTTTAGTGTAGGGAGTAACTACAGATGCAGATTCCTTGTTGTGCAGAAACTTTTTAATTGAATTAAGCTGTTGGTATGGATGCAGTTAAAAAAGAATGCAGCGTTGGTGGAACTACAAATTAGTACATCAATGGGAAACAGTATAGACATTCCTCAAAGTACTAGACCTACCATTTGATCCAGCAATCCCACTAGTGGGTATTTTCCAAAGTAAAGGAAGTCATTATATCAAAAGACATCTAACCCTAAATTTTTATAGCTGCACAATTCACAATTGCAAAGATATGGAATCAACCCAGGTACCTGTCAACTGATGAATGGATAAAGAAAATGTGTTACACATATATGTAGGTCATTATAAAAGTTTTGAGACAGACTATGTTATGGTTTGTTATTTCACTTCTAAAAACCACGGTTTGGTTATGGCACTGGCCATATACACCAAGGCTGGTGGGTTCAAACCTGGCCAGCTAAATGACAATAATAACTGCAATAACAACAAAACAAAAACAAAAATAGCCAGGTGTTGTGGCAGATGCCTATAGCTCCAGCTACTTGGGAGGCTGAGGCAAAAGAATTGCTTAAGCCCAAGAATTTAAGGTTGCTGTGAGCTGTGATGCCTCAGCACTCTACCAAGGGTGACATAGTGAGACTCTGTCTCAAATAAATAAATAAATATCATAGTCAAAAATGTCCTTCCTGATTCACCGAGGCAAGTTTCAATTTGCTTGGCTTATCACTGTTGCCAGAAAGGCTTCATTTGTTTCTGTCCATACTGATTTTACATTTCTTGACTTTTGTGTATCTCAACACTTGTACATACCACAGAACACTGTACAGACATAAAAAGGAATGAAATAATGTCTTTTGAAGCAACTTAGATGGAACTGGAAACCATTATCCTAAGTGAAGTATCTCAGAAGTAGGAAAACAAACACCACATATTCTCACTAAGAAGTGGGCACTAAATGACTGGTATACGTGGTCCTCAACTAGTATAAAGTACATCGAAAACTAAGAGGAGAGGAGGTGAGAGGGCATAAGGGATAAAAACTTACCCAAGCTTCACCACAAATCTGATGTTTGTTCTTGCTTCAATTTTAGCAGAGTTCATATTGCTGTGATTTTCAAACTGCAGTCTCATCCTTCTTTCTGCTTTAAACCATATCCTGTTTAGGCTTGGCACCTATAGCTCAGCAGCTAGGGCGTTAGCCACATACACCAGGGCTGGCAGGTTCAAACCTGACCCAGGCCTGCCAAACAACAATGACAACTACAACAAAAATATTGCTGGGCATTCACTGTGGCAAGTGCCTATAATGCCAGTTACTTGGGAGGCTGAAGCAAGAGAATCACTTAAGCCCAAGAGTTTGAGGTTACTGTGAGCTGTGATGCCATAGCACTCTACCTAGGGTGACATAGTAAGACTCTGTCTCAAAATAATAATAATAATAGTGACAAACCATAACTTGTTCAGATATGTTATAACAAGTTAGTACAAATTTATTTTGGTTTAAAAAACTTCTGAAATCCATGCATAGTTTTTTCATAATATGCATTTTCCATGGGTTTTTTGAAGACCCCTCATACACTGCTATGATGTGGAGAAGTAGAAGACGACTTAGAATCACACAGAAGAAAGACCTAGCCCAAATTTTCATCACCCTAGAGGGCCTTTCAAAGTAAGGGATTTTTGAGAGAAGTATGAGTTAACAAACAATGAGCTAGGAAGAGAATGGATTTAGTTAGAAGTCCTGATCCCTTAGAGACAAAGCATGATGGCAACAAGCACATCTACAGGATGCAACTGGATGTCTAACCATATGAATTTCAATTCTACCCAACAAATATTTATCAAAGTTCAACCATATAGAAGGCATTCTGTTCTACATATTAGAGTCAGAGAGAACGTGTAAGGATGAGCTGTACTTTCAAAGTGCTCAGAATATGTTAGATAGAGCTTAAACATAAAAAATGATACAGGGGTTTCATAGTAACTTAAACCAGTTTTAAAAATCACCTAAGCCACAAGTAATAATTTAAGTTATACAAGGTATGATGGCTTTCTTCACTGTCAGGAAGGAAGGCTGAGACGGGATACAGAGACAAAAGAAGAAAATAATATGGGTTTGGAAAGGATCTTGACAGCCATATGTGCACTACTAAGCACACACTCCTAATTATGTTAGCAGTCATGGGTGGGCAGGAAGAAGGGGGCATGTTCTGCTTGCTATTTCCTCCTGATCACCTTTAGCCATGCCCAATCATGGAAGAAGACTGTGCTTGACATCTTCTAGAAACAACCAGAAGGATGGTATGGACAGACAGAAGTAATGAAGAGGCAAAATCATATGTAAAAACCCAACATCCAACTCACCCTCAGCACAACTTTTCAATGGACCATGGAACCCTGGAGAGATGGTGCCCAGAAAAGCACATATTAATACTTCCCCTCCTTCTCAGGAAACTGAAAACCCACATCTTCCAATGTTTAGTTAATTAGTGAACAAATATACACTGACATTTATGTGTTCTGAATTGGATATATGAGGCAGATAATTAAGTTCATGAACTCATCCTAGAAAAAGTGCTACGAACCTCATTGCTGAATATCACCATGGTCACCTTGGTCACCTTCAAAGTACTCCTCTTGGGAAGCTGTGCACCAATGCTAGTACCTCGTCTACCCTTCAAAGCACTTTGTCTAGGATGAGTTTATGAACTCAACTTTCTGACCTCACATAATGATGGACAAGAGAATTGTCCTCATGGTGTCTAATAGGAGAAAGAGATACAGGAAATGTGGAGAAGACCATTGGGGAGTCAGGACAGACTTCTATGAGAAAAATGCTTCTATTATACTCACACGTGTTCATACATCATCTAATGACATAAACTACTTTCTTTTCCTTTAAGAAACCTGGAGTTTCAGGAGGTTGGGGCTATCTGGCAACACAGAAGGAAGAATTTTGGTTTGAAGAACAAATTTGTGACAGTCTAAGTAGGGTCAGGTTTTGCAAGCATTGGTGTGTACCTCATTGGATAAAACCAATGTTATTGAGTGTTAGAGTCACACAACACATAGATTTTGAAGTAACAAAACAAAGCAGGCTTGACCCAAATCTACGTTGTTTATTTGTTGAAATTATCCTGCCCAGTCACCAGCTCCCAGAAGTAGAGGCTAAAACAGAAAAATTGGATCCCAGAAGCAAAGCACTGAAGTCAAGGGTAGAGTTCATCCAGATCTGGGCCATGTAAGGAGACTGCAGGAGAGAAAATGAAATGTGTGAAGCAGCCCAAGCCAGCTTCCTGACCAGAAGAGAGGGAAGTAGACAGATGAATGGATGAACAACAGAATGGAGAGATGGCTTGTTAGAAGGAAGAATAGAGGTTCAGCTCCTGTAGCTTAGCAGCTAGGGTGCCGGCCACATACACTGGAGCTGGCGGGTTCGAACCCAGCCCAGGCCTACCAAACAACAATGACAATTAAAACAACAAAAAAATACCCAGGCATTGTGGCAGGTGCCTATCTCCCAGCTACTTGGGAAGCTGAGGCAAGATAATTGCTTAAGCCCAAAAGTTTGAGGTTGCTGTGAGCTGTGATGCCATAGCACTCTACCAAGGGCAACAGTGTGAGACCCTGTCTGAAAAAAAAAAAGAAAAGAAAAAGAAAAAAAGAAGGAAGAATAGAGGGACAAGAGCAGAACAGGCTACAGAAAACCTCTAGGGTTGAGGGAAAACCAGTCTGTACATTGCCAACCAGCTGGGAAATGCCTCTGGTTAGAAGTCATTCAATGACACCTCCCTGGAGTTGACCACATGACATTTTTCTCCAATTTTTAAACCAAAACCAAGGCTGTGCCATCAGGGTTAAAAAGCTGAGAATTCAAAGGAAACATTTCCTATGTGTGGGTAGGGTCTGGGGAAGTCCATGCTAACTCTACCCTGACCTGAAGGATGATCACTTACTTTCAGGACAAGGACTGAGAGAGGGCTGTCATGGGGAAAGATTAAAAATGAGACCAAAGGAACCACGACCACAACAAAAAGAGAGAGAGAACAGTAAGGAGAGACTTATAAATTAACACCCACTTGCTTTCAGTTGAAAAAGTTGAGTCAAAGTGGTGTTAAGAAGGTGTTAGATCCTATACTGTAGCCAAGAACCCCCAAAACTAAGCAAATACAGTGGTTTTTCTTTCCTCGCAATAATATGATCACTGTGTTACCTGGTACAGGGAGGTCATGGGGTAAGACACGCTCTAAGATTCATAATGATTTACTTAACATACACAATTCAGTTGACTGATTTGCTTCTTTTGTGTTTTGTTCTGTGTTGCTTTGAATTTGCTTTAATCCAAATGGCCTGAGTTGCAACAGTAAAGTAGAAAGAGATGGTCCTTGGCACCTCAGGAAAATTCTACCTTTCTTCATCACCCCTTCCCTTTGCAATCTCCTGCCCCATCTCTCCTTGCATCCTCCACCCTTCTCCCTGCACTACCCTCAAATTCTGGGGGCTCCTTGTGCTAATGGAGACTCTAGCCAGCCAAGGACTCCCATGGCTGCAGCTTCTCCACCAGCCAGTTTACAAAGGCTTTTACAAGCATTCTTTTTGTAATCGTGCGTAACAACCCTGTGCAAGAGTCAGCCAAAATAGCATCACTGCTAACTTACAAACAAGGACGCTGATGACCAAGAAGTACAATGACTTACTCAATTTACTCAATAGTAAGTGGCAAACTTCCAGTAAGGACCCAAGTCTTTTAACTAGTGCCTATATACCAACCAGCACCTAAGAATGATGCTTCTACACTAACAACCATGTGCAATATGCCCTCAGTTTGTCAAAATTTTCTACTTGTGTTTTTGATTTCACATACATAAATCATTTGGAGAAATGGCTGAACTATGATGTCATTTACTGCATAACACTTCTGGGGTGTTGTGGTGTATGCCATGCTATGCTGCCCAGATTCCTGTCTTCAGGATTGAATAAAGCGTAATCATCCTCTCCCCACTCTCAGCTTTTGGGAGTATTGGCCACAGCTGACAGCTCTCAGCTGAGTCATTCTCTGGAAACTGCCTTCAGCCTGTGAAAGCCACATAATGCCTCACTCCCAGGGCCACCCTGCGTGCAGTCACTAGACGAGAAATAAAGGCCCTGTTCCTTTGCCTCAAGGTGATTCTGAGGGGCTGGAGCTGCCCAGGGCATCTACGGGATTATATAAGCACTTCATTGTATCTGTTTCACATTTCAACTCTTCCCTCTGCCCAATCCCACTCCCTTCTTTCTCCCAAAAGTGTTGTTTGTGAGAATGTCTGTCACGGTTTCCAGTGGAATCTTATCTAAGTTAAGCACAAACAGTAAAACAGACACTATGAGCTTCATTTAAAGAACTTGCTTCAGTGAGGGCCTCAGAAAAGCAAGGGAGTAATAACGGTATGAAGTGGTAAGTCTACAATGCAAGAACAGATCCTGGGACAGTGCTGTGATAGGCAAGACACAGAAAAACAGCATATCCCCTGATAGTCTCTACTTATAAAGAAGGTAACTTTGTTCTGTCTCATTACACTGATTTTGATGGCCAGGATGGCCATGGTAATTCATTTAAGAAAGTAACATCTGGGACATACATAGGAGGGGAAAATGACAAAGGACCAGGTCAATGAGATCGAGGCTTTATATTGACATGATTTCATGGAACTGCAGATTTTTTTCTGTATATCTCCTTGAAATATTTGTCTCCTGGTTTAAGACAGCTAACTCCTAAATTGCATCGTGTTTTATCAAAAGGTTCACAGATGGTAACTCATAAATGCTTTTTGTATTGGCTATTTGATTTACGAGCCTGGAGTTCGGCTTTATATGGGATGATGCTTAATGGTGAATGAACATTGATGGTCACAGAAACCATCTAAATTTGTACTTGTGAATACAGGGTTCATCTATTTCTCAGGCTGTGGCAACTAGACAAATTAGGATTTCAGCCTTCTCCCAAAAAATAGTGTTGGGAGGGGGCTCATCGGGGTAAGAAGAATAGGAAATGTAGGAAGACTGTCATTGACTCCATGTATAAGGCTTTTCCTTTCAGTGTCTAGGGATAGGCTGAGGGACTATTAAGTGATGCTTAACCCCATCTTCAAATGGCCAAATAGCAAAAAAAAAAAAAAAAGAAAGAAAGAAAAAATTGCTTTTAGACTAACCTGTCCCAATCTCTGCAAGGCATATTTTACTGATTCTTTCATAAATTCAATAAATCCCTAGGCTATATTTGTTGTTTGACGACTACTCATTATAATCCCCCAACTCTTCCAAAATAGGTAGATAGGCAGAAAAAATAAAAGCTGGAGATGGCCTTTAAAGTCCGTGGGGAAGACTAAGCAGAGTCTTCTATCTTTAGCCCACTTATATTGGGGGTTTCTCCAGTGAGGAACTTCCTAGAGAAAGAGGAAAGAAGAACATCAGAGGCAGAAATCCTCAGTCATTCAGAGAAGACATGAAAGATAGTATCTGCCACTTGTGTTGAGATTGCACTTTATCAGCCCTCAGGAGAGTCTCAAAGGCCCCTGGGGCACTTTGCTGTTGAGGAGGGATTTTCTTAGGTTAGGGATTTCCCCAAGAGTCTCTGTCAAGTTTCCCTCTCTGTAGTTGTCAAAAGCTACTGCCTCACTGTCCAAATGGTGCTGAATTTTGTTGATCACTGTATGTGTGATGTTACCGGCATTGATGAACACAACCAATGGAGTTTTTTTTCCTACTTTTTACATTCAAATGGGGTGTAAACAAAATCAACATGATTTCCAGTGTTCTGGAATGAGTCAACATTCTATCCAAACTGCTATAATTTCTGTGATCAGTTTCTAAAATAGTCTTACTGTGAGGTAATCTTATTTGGGGAGTAGATGAGTGGTATTAGAGGAGCACATCTGACTTTAAATCTCAGTTCCATGAACACCAAAGGGCACCCCTGGTTGACCAACTTGTGCCTCACCAATATCAAAGCTTACTGTGTGAAAACCTGAGGTTGGTTATAGAGATAGTATGCGTGAAGCCATGCACTTAGGACAGAGGCAAAAGAAAACTAAGAGGCTTCTGGGGAGGTACTTCTACATTTCCCTGTTAGCCATCCTTGCCAAGAAATTCAGCCAGCATTGCGTGACATGCAGCCAACACAATGCTAAACAGGGACCATCCCTGCCACGTGAAATTCAGTCCTACAGGGAAGCCCCTTTTGAAGATGTGTAAATGGACTATACTGAGTTGTCCAGATGTGGAGGAAACCAGTACTTTCTAGTTTTGGTCTGCATATACTCAGGATAGGTGGAAGCCTTCTCCACCAAGCCTGAAGTAGTAAAAGTGTTGCCCAGAGAAATCATCCCATGGTTTAGGTTGCCACTCCAGAGTGAATCTGACAATGGACTGGCCTGTGTAACAGAAATATTGCAAATTACAGCTAAAGCCTTAATACCACCTGGAAACTATGTGTGGCATATAGGCCTCAAAGCTCAGGCAGGGTAGCACACATGAACAGAGCCATAAAAGCAGGAATTGGTAAACTCTGCTGGGAAGCAAAGCTTAATTGGGTATGAGTCTTGTGCAATATTAGATGTACCACTTTAAAGGAGTCAGGGTATTCCCCTTATGAAATAATGTATAACAGGCCTCTACCAATTCTCTGCAATTTAGCAGGAACTCCTAAAAGAACTGGAAGAGACTGAATTGAATAGGCAGAAACCCTAAGAGGAGTAGCAAGAAAGATCTCCACTTGGGTAATTAACTGTGTTCTGTTTAGTCTTTTATGTCTGTACATCCTTTCTCTCAGAGGGATCAAGGGAATCAAGTCTAGGTCAAGGATAAGAACTTGGTCTCCCTCAAACCAAGGTAGAAGGGACCCTACATTGTCATCCTGACCAACACACAGCAGCGAAAGTAGAAAGGATCCTCACCTGGATTCATCACAACAGGCTGAAGGGAGCCTCACTGTCCCATGGAAGGCAAAGGTAACTTTTAAGATGGCCAACGTGCCCTGCTCCAACCACGTACTGGGAGCTGACTGGTCAACACAAAGCTGAAGTCTGAGGAAATTCCTTGCGGGACTTGTCTTAGTTGTACTTTCGTCTTTGGACTTAGGGAAAGGGGGAGGAGGAGTGTGATCTGTGCACCCACACCACTTAGATGGGAAAAACGGTGACTCTTTTATAGCATTCATGAATGAGAAGGCACCCAGAAGGTAGCTTGTACTTGTAACTGGACACAATACTCAATATGCGACACAGGGAAAAGTGACAACCCATATATATACTAGCCCCCCAACACTGTGATGTAGTTAAGGCCTGGGTAGAGTACCCAAGAGGAGTCACAGTCCCTGAAATCTCAATGATGGTCCAGACCAGGAAAATAGGAAAGCCCAGCCCCGTGACTCTGGAATGTAAAGCCAGGGTGCTGCAGCAGAAGGAGTTGGGAAAGAAACTATAGGACAGATCAAAAATACCTCTGTACAAAATTAGATTTTGTAGAAAAGTGGTGTAAGGTCAAACGTGAAAGGTGAAAAGGTATCATAGACAGCACCCGAGACAGCGAGGAC
The DNA here is from genome assembly GCA_963574575.1 of Galagoides demidoff. Lineage (NCBI taxonomy): Eukaryota > Metazoa > Chordata > Mammalia > Primates > Galagidae > Galagoides > Galagoides demidoff. Next base: position 9,820 of record CAUYQV010188898.1, read on the forward strand.
TGCAGCAAAAGAAATGTGCTTAAAAGAAGGAGGGAAGACAAATTGCTCCACAGAGTCAGTGTAACCCCTGGAGCTAGTCTTGCAAATTAAAACCGACTAAAATCATATGGAACACTACTGGCTCCTGCAGAACCAAGCAGACACTGAGACTCTGAATTAAAATATATATGGAGTCAAAAGGGGAGAATGAGGGAGGACACCCAGAAAAAGTAAGGTCTAAGAGAACAGAGGTCTTCTCAAGGAGACCCCAAGGATACACCTGCCAGGTCCTCCCTGTGGTGACTCAGCTCTTAGGAATTTGTAGCCTTAATTTCCTGGGAACTGAAAACAGACACTTGATTCAGCTTCTATAAAAGCCTGTGGTTCTGTAAGAGCTGGAGCCTGCTTCTCCTGCTTGATTCAAACTGACCAATGAGAAAGGTACCTGTGTGTTGAAACTTTTTGACTGGAGATAAAAAGGGAAAGACTAGTTGGGGAACACGGCCATTTTGAATTCTTCTATGCCGCTCACTCAACCAGCTGAATAAAAGCCTTCTTCCTCTTAAAAAAATAAAAATAAAAATAGGCTTGGCACCCACAGCTCAATGGTTAGGGCACCAGTCACATGCACAGGGGCTGGTGGATTCAAGCCAACCCAGGTCTGTTGAACAATGACAACAACAACAAAAAAAAAATAGCTGAGCATTGTGGCAGGCACCTGTAGTCCCAGCTACTTGGGAGGCTGAAGAAAAAGAATCACTTAAGCCCAAGAGTTTGAGGCTGCTGTGAGCTATGATGCCACAGCTCTCTATAGAGGGTGACATAGTGAGATTCTGTCTCAAAAAATGAAATAAAATAAAATAATTTCAGGTCTACCATTTATTGTCAATGTGACCTCAAGCAGGTCACTTTAATCGCTTTATGAGGAGAGTGGGAATTGTAACATCAGTATCATTGTAGTTTTTATGAAGAACATAGACACTGTTTGAGAACATGTGATTTGTAGTGCTTAACACATGAGAGCCATTCTTATTATAGTTTTATCTTTCCAAACACTCACTACAAAAATCCACAGTCATTCAAAAAATCCATTTAATTTTGTCATGGCTAAGTCTTTTTATAAAGTCACACTGTTGGACTAGTTGAAGTTCAAGATTCCTTTCAACTCAGGCTTTGTATGGTCTAATTATAACCAACATGTGAACAGAGAAGATAAAGAAACTATTAGTTTTATACAGAACTTGAATAAGTATATTTCAATGGAAAATTAGGTGACCACATTTGCCAGCATTTCACTTAATTCCTATGTTGTGCTTCAAGTGTTTGAAATGAAAGAGTAACAGTAAGGATTTTAAAACATGAAGTTCCATTCCCTTTACAACAAATGTCAGTATAGCCTTTATCTGAACAATAGGGTTATTATAAATAATTAATTATTTGGGTTGTTATAAAGATTCAACTTTTAGGTAAGTATGAATCGTTAAGCATCATGCCTGGCACAAAACGAGAGCAAAATCAAAAGCAGCTCTTAGTAATAACTATTATAGTAAAGGCTTCCCAAACTTCTTTTCTCCCACTGCTCCTGACCTTTGCATGAATGGCTAGTTGATTCATTGATTAATTCAGCCAACAGGTATCTATCTATTGAACACCTGCTGCTTCCTGGTACTGGTCTGGGAATAAGGATACCGTGGAGAAGACAAAGTCCCTATTTTCCATTGCATCTTAGTCCCGCTGTCATCTCCTGCCAAAGCCTTCCTCTGATCACTCAGTCTAAGGCCACACCTCCTCCTTCAATACCACCACTGTGACCCCTTTCCATCACTATGCCTTACTTGATTCAAAAGTGCTTGTCATTACCTAAAACTATCTCATTCCTTTATTTGTTTACTCATTTATTTTCTGCTTACCACCCACCCACGAGAACGTACACTCCATAAAGGCAGGAGCTGTTCTCCACCCTTCCCACTGCATTCCCTGCACGGTGCCTGGCTTAGACACACTCCATGCTCGCGTGACTCAATCCAACCTTAACAGCAAAATTCCATATAAGAAAATAAGTTGAACAAGCACTTGCATTTTATTGTTAGTTACATTGCTATGTGGAATGGATAAAGAAAAGCTAAAAAAAAAAAAAAATTGAGATCATTTAGTTTCCAGAAAAGAAACTTTTGAAATGGCCGTTAGTAGTCTAAAAACCTGGGTTCTTGTGCTGTGAGACCATGTGCAACTCACAGTCTCTCAAACTATAAACTTGTCTGTGAGACAGGATGATGTCAGCTCAGACAAACCAATACACTGCGCTGTCATGTGGCAAGATACAAATACAGCTAGCACTAGTGCAGGACCCTCCTCTCTAACATACGCTTTACCATGCATTTGCCCAACTGAGTCTTACAAAAATGACCCTCCGAAATACAGAAGAGTCAGGGTTATTTTCACTTTCTGTTTTATGAGGATACCGGTGATAGAAATTTCTTGTGACACTCCTAAGAAGAGAAATAAGGAAGAAGAAGTAAAGGGGCCAGGAGAGAAAGAAGGGCAATTTGCATATCTGTAAGACATTGTTATCACATTCTGTCACTTTCATTTTCTCTTCCGATCCTCTGAGTCACTCTCATTCCCATTTCACAGATGAGGGAACTGAAGTTCAGAAGTTTAGGGTGACGACTTACCCACAGGTACACTGCTGGAAAGTGAAGATAACACGGTAGGAGGTCAGTTCCTCTGACTTCTAGTTCCATACTCTTCATGTCTACTGTGTTGCTTCCAAGAAAAGGTCAAGGACAAGATACTTGGAAAAAAGATAAATCTGCCGTGAAAAGAGAACTAAAAACCATTTAATCATTTTTAAATGGAGGAGAATTATCAACTCTCTTTGTTCCCTGTTTTCTTAAGCCCCTAGGGGAAAAAGCATGTGAACTAATATAAAGATTAGCTGTTATGAAGAATTTAAGAACAGACAGTGTTTTAGCCACTGAAGAAGTTATACAGGATACCTTGGGGAGACCATTTTAAGATTGAACCATGACCTCAAACCTTCCATCATCCCAGGAGTTGAAGAGGAGTCTGCGGGAAGACAGAAGGATAGATCTTGATTTAAGGTTACTTGTTCATGTGGTACTTGATCTTTGTAAAAGGAACTATCTTTTTACATTACAAAAGGCTACGTTATTTTTCAAATATTTTTGCAAAGTCATTTTTAAAAAGTCAAAGGGGAATAATGTTGAAAGCATCCCATAAACTCCCTCATCAACCCTCTCCCCAGAGATAATCATCATTAACAAGTTGATACAGAGCCTGCTATGGTTTAGGTATGATTTGTTTGGCCACACCAGATCTTATATTGAAATGTGAGTCCCAACACTGGATGGCCCTGGTGGAAAGGGTTTGGGTCATGGGAGCGGCTTGGTGCCATTCTCTCAGGAGTGAGAGCATTCTTGTTCTTAGTTCCCAGAACTGGTTTAAGAAGCGCTTGGCACCTCCTCTCTCTCTTTCTCTTTCTCTTTCTCTCTCTCATGCACACACGATATGATCTCTGCACACCAGCTCCTTGCATTCCACCATGAGCAGAAGCAGCCTGAAGCCCTCACCAGCAGCAGAGGTTGGGACCGTGTTTCTCATACAACGTGCAGAACCATGATCCAAATAAGTAAGCCAGTCTCGGGGTTTCCTTTGTCGCCATAAGACAATACTTTATGAATTTTTCTTATTATGATTAAGGCTTATTTTTGTCTTTCTTAACTAATTTTTTAACTTAAGGCTATGAAAATATTCTCATTGGTATATGCATATATAAACTTTTACCCCAAATGTGATCATTCTCTACACACTGTTCCTGAGCCATTGTTTCCACTCCATATGCCAGACAAGGTTCTGGGTCAATAATACAGATCTGCCTTTTTCTTTTCAGTGGTCATATAGTGAATATATCATAATTATTGTTTTCTTTTTCCTTGTGCATCAGAGTTTAATACAGCAACATTTTCGGTGGGGGGAAAAGGATATATTGCTCCACCAATGTCTTTTCATTCTCTTGTCCAGTTTCAACTACCCACAAACTTTTAATTATTCCTACTGTGTAGGTGTGAAAAGTCATTTCTTTCTTCCCCAGAAGTTTTGGTCACTTTGTCCACTAATTCTGTTTACATGAGAAACACCGACATGAGATAAGTGTTCATTTCTAGAACAGAAAGTCTCTAGGTCAAGGTTGTAATATCTTCTGCCTGTGTAGAACTTGTGTGTGTGTGTGGGGGGGTGTTTATTGCATGATAATCAAAATAAATATCTCATGGCCAGGAAAGTGACTACAATCTTTCACTATGGAAGGGCTGAGAGTTCTTACAAACTAGATAAAAGAGTTTGCATTTTATCCTGAAGGCAGTGGGAATGGGTGGAGTATGGATGCTTTTTTTTAACTGGGGGATACCACGATCAAACAGATGAAACAGGATGATTTAGCAAGGGGAAAATCCAGGGCAAGGAGACCCAATTGTTCATAAGGGAAAAGTCCCTAAGCGTTCAGTATTGTTAGGGAAAAATTATCTAGGTCATGATATCATCCCTCCTGTCAGAAATATGAATACAAACTCTGACCCTCCCTTCTAAAATGTTACTTACTCTCAATAAATTGCCAAAGAAACCAACCTCCACTTCCAAGATGGCTTAATTATATGGCTGTTGGCTAGAGGGAGACCTCAGTCCCTTACCAGATAGGACTGCTTTGTGACACAAAAGCAATCCAAGAGAGAGGGCAAAGAGGAGTCATGTGGCTGATTACCTAATCTCCAAAGTCATACCTTGTCACTTCCACCATATCATTCTTATTAGAAGTAAGTCACTTTGTCTATCTCACACTCAAGGGGACAGTAAATAAGTTTCATCTCTTCAAGAAAAGGGTGTCAAATAATCTTTGGACATATTTTAAAACCACCACCAAGATTTGATTTCAAATCCAGATTGATGTACTTGAAAGCCAGAGGCTGAGAGACGACTTGACACAATTCTCTAAGAATTCACCAAAGCAAAAAGTTCTTCAGACTTTCACAGGCCATAGACTTGGGTGGATTCAGTTTATTTATCTAGATATCAGAGAGATATGGAGGCCAGGTGATATTTTAGTTACACTATTATCTTCACCATGTTATCAAACATGCTAATGTGGGCATGAGATCTACAGTTTACAAAAACAGTCGTAATTTTGGAGAAATCTTTTCCTGTTATTCCTCATAAATTACAGGAACTTCCCAAGTATTTTAATATTTCCAAAGAATCTGAAATTTAATTCCAACCAAGAAAATCTAGCACCTCAAATACATTCAGGAAGTGTATTCAGCTTGCTGTCTGGGTAGGATTAGACAAGTTTAAGTTGGAGAAGGTGACCCTGTGAATGAACCTGCAAGCACTTGCATTCCCTGTTCTGTTTGGAAATTTGTGAAAGGCAGGTTTGACTCGTGTGTAATTGTTTGTTCGAAATTAAACTGAGAAATTTTACTGTCCTACCAGTGTCTTGAACCAGTTGGATACTGTCGTGAAGAAGCACACAGTGAAGCTGAGGAGCACTATGTATCTCCCTCTCCCCCTTTAAAACCGCCATATTAATTCATTTACCCTCCCCTGAATGAAATCTCAGGCAGATAGCTTTTCCAGTCACTCTCAGATGATAAAATATGACCGTCTACCCCAAGATGAACATAGTCTTCCATTTTAACATCTCAAAGTCTAAAAATCTCTGAAAATCTCTGAAATCTAAATCCTAATGGCAACCTTATAATCATAATTGAAAAGATCTTTTTTCTTCCTCAGTGGTATATGGAAAGCAAGGAAGCATCTTATAATCAATAGGATCTTAGATTTGATAAAATTTAGTTATCTCTTTTTTCAGACCTTGAAAATTTGAATCAAGTACAATAATTAAAACTCTATGCTCATCAAATTTAAAAATCCCCTCTTTTCTGAGCTCTGACCCACCTCAGGCATGGAAGGCTAGAATGAGAGAAGATGGACGTCTCTCCAAAGATTCATCTCTAGCTCTCGTTCCATCTTCTCCTTCACTGATGATTTGGTGTCTCTCAGGGAGTGGAGGGAGGTAGGTCAAAGGTATTATTTCACAATACAGTTGTCCTCTGAGTAGTATCCTCTCTGCTAAGGAAGTTCTAAATGTCAATTATGTCTTCCCTGAAGTGGTTTTGTGGCTTTTTCAGAGACAACCTCCATCACCAGGGATCTTTTGCCTATGCTCCTCCTGTACATTATGACTCCACCAGATAGTCACCTCACTTACAGCCACTGGCCCTTAGCCACTGGTTTCTTGTGGCCCACTCCTCTTTTGGGCTCAATCCCCTTGTGTGGAGTCACATTCAAGACAACCCATTGTGATCGTCTCCTGAGGGGCCTCATAGGTGATACAAGTTCAAATTCTTTTGTCATGCCAGATGTTAGAAATCTTAATAAATTCCAAGAGAGACACCTTCCCTCACTCTGCCCCAGGCTAACAGAGCTCAGGCCACTAATTCTCACCTTCTTGTGAGCAATTTCTCAGTATTTGGGGTAGTGGGGGGCAGGGAATGAATTGATTTAATAATAAAACTTTTTATAAAATATTTTATGTCAAAAGTCTAAAGACCTTGTGATTGTGAATCAGATAACCAGTCTCTGTCGCCCCTAACTTCAGGGAAGACATGATAAAGCTCTTTGAATGGCTCTTTTGAAACCTCTCCACTGGCTCTGAGAATATTACTTACTGCTTGGAATGATCAGTCTTAGGTAATCTCACTTCTGTTTCAGGTTTTATCATCACCTTTAAGATAAATACATTCACACATAAAATGCTTATAAAATGTTTTTTTTACATTTTATTTATTAGATCAATTCATTCCCTACTTTCCTCACCCCGAAAAAAAAATGCTGATAAATTTCTTATAATAAAAAACATAATAATAAGGTGAGATTAATGACTATCTACTTCATGCCAGGTCCTTTAAGTATGTACCAGCGAAATACTGCAAAAGGCAAAACATTACTAATGTGATATAACAGTCAAGAATGCAAAACCTAAATCAAATCAGAAGGAAAAAGCAGTCAAATCCAAACTGAAGGACATTGTACAAAACAACTCACTTATTATTCTTCAAATGTATCAATGTCACAAATGACAAAGGCAGAGAAGCCATTACAGATGAAAGGAGATGACAGAAAGATAACAACTAAATGTAAAGCATGAGCCTATATTGGATCCTGGATCAGAGAAAACATTTTTTCTATTAAAGATATTTGGAAAAATTAGATTAACTCTACATCAGATAATAGCATGAATCCATGTAAAATTTTTTGAATTTGATAATCACACTATGATTATATAAAATGATGTGTTCTGTTTTTAGGAAATACTGAAATATTTAAAGGATTTAGGCACAAAGGTATATGATATCTAAAACTTATTCTCAAGTAGTTCCAGAAAAAAATGCATGTATGCATACATATGTAGGTCCAGGCCTGAAAATAGTGGAGGAGTGTGACAAAGAGATATCACTTGGTTGACCCGAGCCAAGTATCTATGAGAGTTTTTGTAACTGTTTGGTAAGGTTGAATTCTTTCAAAATAAAGTTTTAAAATTATCTCTTGTATTCTTTACATCCCTCAAAATTAGGATACTTATGATCACTTCACACAAGAGGAAAGGCCCCTGACAATTAAAAATGTTAAGCACCTGTTCAGTGGTATTGGACTTCAGATAAGCTCTTTAGAAAAGTGCCTTGTTCAAGTTTCTTGTGCATTTTCCATTAGGTTGTCTGTATTTTTCTAATTGATTATGTAATTTCTTTATCTATTCTGGATACAAGCCCTTTGTCAGATACATGTGTGGCAACTATCTCCTACTCTGTGACTAGCCATTTAAAACTTTTAATGTTACCTTTTAATAAACAGAAGTTTTTTAATTTGAATGTGGTCAACTTTATTTATTGACGATTCCCTTCCTTCTCTCTCTCTCTCTCTAGCCCACCTATCTCTCTTTCTCTCTCCCTATGTGTGTATATGTCTGTGTATGCTGTGTGTCTTACCGAGAACTTTTTCCCTATATCAAGATCTTAAAGATATTTTCTTATTTTATCTTCTAAATCTTCACTGTTTTACCTTTTACATTTAGATCTATAGTCTACCCTAAATTAATGTTTCCATATGGTGGGGGATAATAGCCAATTTTCATTTTTTGATATGGATTCGTAGCACTATGTTTTGAAAAGACGAACTTTTCCCCCACTCCTCGGAACTGCTACCTTTTCTGTATATCAAATGTATGCAGAGGCATGGGCCTCCTTCTGGATCCTCTGTTCTGTTCTATTTGTCTATTCTTACACCATCATTACACATCCTTAATTATTTCCACACTAAAATAACCTGACATCTCACAGGAAAAAAAAAATCCTCCCTTATTGTTCTTCATTAAATTTATATTTTGTTTATGAATGCTTTATACAATACTATTGATTTTTTTATATTGGCCTATACTAGCTATCTATTGCTGTTTAACAAACTACTCCAAAACTTAGTGACTTAAAACAGCAGTAACTATTTCATTATGTCAAGATTGCTGCGGGTTAGCAATTCAGATAAGACAAGGTGAAGACAGCTTATCCCTGCTCCATGACATCTGAGACTGCAGCTGGTAGAATGAAAGGCTAGGGGGAATTAACTGAGGTCTAGTCATTCATGCCGGCTGGCAGCTTGGAGCCTACCTGTAGCTGTGGGCTGAATCACTGACATGTGGCCTCCTTGTCGGATGTGGGTCCAAAAAGCTAGCATCCTGAGGAAAACTAGGAGGAAGCTGTATTGAACTTTATAACCTAGCCTCAGAAGTTGCACATTACTTCTACTGCATTGAAGTGGTTGAGGCAATTATCAAAGTCCACTTAAGTTTCAAAGGAAGGCCCATAGACTCCACTATAGACTCTTCTTAATGGAGAAAGGTCAATGTTGCATTGCAGAACTTAGGGCATGGGACTTACACTGGCATGGACTAACCTTGATTATTCATTCTAATAATTTATCTACAGATTAAGTTTTCTGTGTATACAATCATAGCTTTTGTGTATAATTACAATTTTATTGTCTCTTCTTTTTAGTCCTCGTGCCCTTCCTTTACGTTTTTGTCTTCTTATACTAGCAAGGACCTCCTGTAAAATGTTGACTAGAAATAGTGAGGGAATCATTCTTATTTTATTCTTGATCTCAAAGGGAAACTATAACATTTCACTATCAACAATGATCTTTGCTACATCTTTATTAAATATGCACTATTTATCAGATGAAGAAAGATCCCTCTATTTGAAGTTTACTGAGAGATTGGGGATTTTTTGTGGGGTTTTTTTGTTTGTTTGTTTGTTTGTTGCTTTTTTTGCAGTTTTTGGCCAGGACTGGGTTTGAACTGCCACCTCCAGCATATGGGGCCAGCACCCTGCTCCTTTAAGCCACAGGTGCCACCCGAGAGGTTGTTTTTTTAATCATGAATTAATATTGAATTTAATCAGGCATCTCTTTGGAAACATTGAGATAATCATATAATTTTTCTTTTTTGTTTGATTGGTTTATAAATCAATCATCTTGCATTTTTATATTAAACATAACTTGATAGTGATGCTTTTTATATATTGCTATATTTTGTTTGGTACTTTTTAAAGGATTTATTGTACCTATAAAGGACTAACTTTGTGATTTTTTTAATCTCTTTCTGGTAATGTCCTTTTTAGATTTTGCTATCCTGGTTATGCTAGTCTCATCCAGTGAGTTGAGTTTATTCCCCTTTTCCTATTCTCCCAAGGAGTTTGCATAAACTTGGTATTATTTCTTATTTAAAGCAAAGCCATATGGACCTGAAATTTTCTTTCTTTCTCTCTCTCTCTCTTTCTCTAAGGAGATGTTATGTTGTCTGGACTCAAATTCCTGATCTTAAGTGATCCTCCTGCTTTAGCCTCCTGAATACCTGGAACTATAGAAATGTGCCATTGTGCCTGGCTCCAGACCTGAAATTTTCTTAATGGAAATATATATATTTTTTTTTTGCCAAAAATCTTTTATTTGTAAAAACTGCAATATCTTAAAAACAGAATCAAGATAAAGCACAATCAAATTAGGTATGCCTACAGTAGCATTTGCATGTGTGTTGTCTGTTTATCTGAAGTAGCAAAAGATCCCTTTAAAAATGATTTTTAAAAAGTGTTTTAAAAATAATTGGAATGAAAGTAATAATTTATTTAACTCAGTGTTTGGATCATTGTAAGTAATTTGGGGTAACTTTATGCTTTGATACAATTTCAAACATAGGAAAAGTTGCAAGATTATTACAAAGAATATCCATATCCCCTTTCCCCAGATTCATATTTTTTTACATTTTGCTGCATTTACTTTATCCTCCATTTCCCCTCCTTCTGGACACACACACACACACACACGCACACACACGGGTTTCACATCCATTTACATTTTTGCTGAACTGTTTTAGAGTAAATTTTGGACATCATCCCTTTTACTACAAATACCTCAGTGTATTTTTTTTGGGGGGGGCCAGGGCTGGGTTTGAACCCGCCACCTCCGGCATATGGGGCTGGCGCCCTACCCTTTTGAGCCACAGGCGCCACCCCTACCTCAGTCTATTTTATCAGAAAAAGAACATTCTCCTCTTACATAAATAGAGAACAATGATCAAAATGACGAAATTAAAATTGATACAATGTTCTCTTATATTTCGCAGTAGTACTCAAAATTTTCTAATTGTTCTCATATTAGTTGGATCCAAGTTCACAATCTAGTCCAGTATCACGTATTACATTTAATTGTCAACTCTCCTTTTTCTCACTGGTTTGTATTTTCTCCTCAACCTTTCTTTTTTTATTTTTTTTTTTT
>CAUYQV010188900.1:0-16713 GCA_963574575.1 Galagoides demidoff
GAGCCCAAGAGTTTGAGGTTGCTGTGAGCTGTGACGCTACAGCACTCTATAGAGTGTGTCAAAGTGAGACTCTCTCTCAAAAAAAGAAATCATTAAGGAAAATATAGATGGAGCAATGCAGAAATTCAATCTACAAAGAAACAGCAAAATGAGTTTTTGAATTCATAAATCATCAAACAAAACTTCATTAAATTTCTCAATGCTCTTGAAAAAAGCCCTAACTTTCTAAGCCGCAGAAATTGTATCTAACATGAAGATAGGGAGTGCTTGCCTTCACATCTCCCACAAATAATTTACTCTTCACATACTCTGAGAATTAAATCTGTAGCCATTTGTCTAGTTAACTTCTCGAATCTCCTCAAGAGGGCCAAAGAGAGCACAGACAAAGTCCCCAGTTAAGCCCCAAGTTGCCAGAAGAACTGGAGAATTACCTCCTCTGGTAAGTATATGTCAAAGGGACGAAGTCCAGCATTGGGAGACATTGTCTGGGACATCTTGGTCTATCTCTTGGAAAGGCAAGCTGATATCCTTAAAAGCTAGTATGAGAAAACAGGATTCTATCCATCTCATCTTAATGGAATGAAAGTTTTTCTTTCCTTTCAGCAAAGGAAGAATCTGCTAATTTTCTTTCCTATATATAAATGAAGAAAATCTATTGTTCTCTCTCATTTATGGGATTTTAACTGCCACCTATGTAGAGGAATGCCGTTGGTTTGTATCAGATATCCTGCAAGACTAAAGTTTGATGTTAGAAATTATTCTGGCTGGTGATAAGGTTGTAAATTTTAATTTAAAAGTTTTTGCTTCTGACCCATGTGTCATATGGGATAACATTTCAGACTCCTCACAAGTCTTTATGAAATAGTAAAATATACTTACATACTTACAGATTTAATATTGTGATAAAGCCACTATAAACTTTTGCACAAAAAAATTGTAAAGACATTCCTAGCTTTTCCTGAATAAAGTTATTCATTCCCTCATATTAATCTGAAATGAATAGAAGTTATTCGTTCACTCATTTAATGAATATTTTTCATGTTCCCACTACGTATGAATCACACTGCACTTTGCCCTTGTAATATGTTACTAAATAAGCAAATGTGATTGGGGCCACAAATGAGTATACAGTTTAGCTGATAAAAAGAGCCTACAAAAGTGTACAACTTAATAAAATATAAATTTCTGTCTCGTTCTTGTATTCCAACATTTACATTCAATGATTTATCCAAAAGAATCATAGCAGAAAAAATCCTGGCAATACACCCTTGAAAAGCCTATTCTTTAAAATTTTTTTATGTTCAGAGTTGATAGTAAATCAACAAAAGTAGTTTAATAGTATAGTGTGCACATATGTGTTGAATATATGATGAATGCATGGGCGTGTGTGTGTGTACGCCCCCTACTGGACTCTAGGGGAATGATCAGGTGAAGGGGGAGGTGATCACAAAGTCATTTTCCTTTGCACTTTCTTTTTTTTTTTTTTTAATGTTTCTCATGTAGTTGAATTTTTTTTTTATTCAATGATAGATCCTTTGCACTTTCATTCATATTCATTCAGCGCATAGCTATGAAGTCCTGAATGCTAAGAACCATTGTGACTTCAATACGGTAATCAAAGAACTTGCTTTTATCTGTAAATATTATAATATATTGCTGCGAGATTGAATATTCAAATTCATGTACTAAAAATTCTACACAGCAACTTAATTATAAGTACTAAAATAATATATTTTTTCACACTTGTTTTATTTAACTGGTGGGCATTAATGTTAATGGTTGGGTACTCTCAGTTTTATTTTAAGGAGGAAAATAACACTTTTCAGAAGCTCAGTATAAATACAAAGAATTCCTCTACCTAAAAGCATAATATCTGTATAGATCAACAACACAAATACAAAATGTGACCATATACCTGAATGCCTTGTGAAGAAATGTACCAAAAATCACTCAGATGAGTATAAGTCCTAGCATTCTGTAAATGATACTATGCCTTTACTGTGTACATTCAAATTTAAATTCCATTATAAGTATTATCACATAGATTTTATGCTATTTCTACCAAAAAAGTATATATATTAGAACTGAGGATATTCATTGTAATAAACTGAATATTTGGGGTAAGATGTTCTAGTCTTCTTCAAAGTCTGTTTTTTAATTTCATTTGAATTTTAATTCAGATTTGTTTTTGTAATTTTTGAGACTAGATATTGGTTCATTCTTCCTAAAGACACGTGGTATGTTAGAATTGGAAAACAGGAAAAATCTTAACCTCTAAGAAAAAAATCTAGAACCTCTAAGAAAATAATCTAACCTCTAAGATTTTATGCCATGTCTACCAAAAATGTATAGATTTTTTTCCACAAAAAAAAATCTAGAACCTTTTATGCTATTTCTACAAAAAAAAGTATAGTTTTTTTCTACCAAAAGTGTAAGAAAGAACCTCTAGGAAAATAATCTAACCTCTAAGATTTTATGCTATTTCTATCCAAAAAGTATATATATTAGAACTGAGGATAATTGAGCAAATTCATTGTAGTAACCTAAATATTTGGGGTAATATGATCTAGTCTTCTTCAAAGTCTGTTTTTTAATTTCATTTGAATTTTAATTCAGATATGTTTTTGTAATTTTTGAGACTAGATATCAGCTCATTCTTCATAAAGACGCATGGCATGTTACAATTAGAAAATAGAAAAAATCTAGAACCTCTAAGAAAATAATATATAGATAGATAGATAGATTTTTATACAGATAGAATATATATGATATTTTAATATAGATAGAATATATATGATATGGTTTTATATAGAGACAGAATATATATATGATATTAACATTAACAAACATCACATTAATTGACATAGACGCATATATGGGGGCTGTCTAAGCATGACTTCAAATTTAATATAGATGGCAATAGAACATAAAGTCATCCTGTTGATTCTTAATTTGAAAAAAATACTGATTCTTCTTTTAAATAATTTGAAATAATAGGAGCTGAAGAAAACTAATACTATAATTTAAATAATTATAAGCAGTCGTTTGCTGGTGATAACCTGATGTTGTGAGCGATATCACAGTCACTTAGGATGTGGCTAAACAAAATGAAGCAGGAAGCAGAGGAACAGAAGGTTCGAAAGTGGCCACTTCGCAGTAGAAATTCAAGTGGAAAGAGTTACATACCCAGAATTTTTCTTTCCGCCCTTGTGCTCCTCTCAGTGTGCCCCATCTACAATCAATGACAATGTTGTATATTAGTACGAAAAAATGTCTGATCTGCATCTTGAGAAAATGCAGATTACGGTCATTTCTGCATCTTTTGATTTTCCACTTGCCACCACTATTTTTTCACCGTAACATTATTTACATGCATCAAATAGACTCATCTATATCTAAATGGCTTGAAATCCAACTCATTGACCAAGAGAAACACTAAGGCAACCAGGGCACAGAGGTTTTAAAGTAATTAAAGATACCTCTCCTCTTTATACCTAGCCCTCTGAAACTCTCTTTTAAATGGCATGAGCTAAAACCTTCCTAGACTGCTGATAAAAACCATAATGAGAATACAAATAGTTTTTAGATGACTATGTAAAAATATTCATAAGACTATGTTAGTTTTTAAAGTGGCTTTATGCCTAACTTGTGGAATTTCTGTATACACATGTATGTTTGGATATGACCTTATATTCCCAGGGCTGGTTTATTTTTAATGTAGCATGTGACAGTTCATAAAAGATCTGAACTTAACAACATTTCCCAATTTCTTTTTCTTGACTAGTGAGGTAGTTGTTATTAACACATTCTATTTACCGAGATAATGGATGGAGACTTATCCAAGATCTAGCACTGGGAAATGCTGAACAAAACTATGAATCACTTGTTTTCTTCAATACATTATATTATTTTTCTCTTACAAACATGCAATCCCCAACTGCAGTGTGTTCTGAACAACATTAATTTCGTAAGAAGAAAGCACATTGAGTTCCATTTTCATGTAATTTGATGGATTGTGAGAATACAATTAGTTCCGCCCACATACCACCCTATTAACCTATACCTAATATTCAAAATTCCAAAATCACAGCTCTTTTAACATAAACTGCGGTCTGCCATGACACAACAAACTTTCCTAGGAAAGATACGAATTTGTTGTTAAAATATTTTCTAACACATGCGGAAACACGGAATTTCTAACATGTTTGCAGACCCATGGGCACAGAATAGAATAGGATGATGACACAATAGCACTGTGGTATTGCCTAAAGACGATAGGTTTATGGAAGGGCCTTTGGGGCACTCAAGAAAATATAGAATGTATTTGGATCCTTTGGCATGAGAGTGAGTGAGAAAAATCGTAAGGAGTAATTTTCCTTCTCCCTTTCCTGATTGACATCTCTATGTTCTTTACTGCACACCGGTATATGTTGTTTCAAATGTTCTGGGTGGTTTAATGCGTAAGTAATACTATTTAAGTTCCCCAGACCATCATTTCATTTTATAATTACATTTGTAATCTCATACATTTTCTTTAAAAAGTCATCAGCACTGAAAAATTTATAATCAAAAGTGCCCCCAAGTATTCAAAGGCTTCAATTAGTAGATCACATATGAAATCTTCAATTTATCGTTTTCCATTCATTTATCAATGACAGCCATCATAACAATCTCATAAAGAATTTACCACTCAGTCAAACTTCCTTTCAGCTGTTCTGTCTCCCAGTTATGTTAGTTATCTACATAAAATACAAAATCTAATTCTAAATCAGAAGAATCTAAAGGATCATTTAACTCCAAGATTATAAAAGTGGGGGAGAGACCCAATATCTGAGGTCCCATCAGGTATGATGAGAAGTTAGAGGCCTGTGCAGGCCAATATGGAGCCTCCAAAGATAGAACTCCCAAAAAAGAAAGAGGTATCCAGGCATGACAGGCTTGACTCAGTAATAAAGTCTTGATCGAAAGAGAAGAGTAGCTATTGAAAGTATAATTTTTTTTCTTTCCCTCATATCTATTCAAGTTCAGTTCTGAAACTGGACTCAGCTGAGTTTAGAGGTGGGGAAGGGGCAAGTCACACTCTTTATTAAACCTTAAAAAAGCCATTTCACTAAAAACTTTGCATATTCTGTAAAACACTTTAACAACACTAAATAGAGGTAATAACAATAGTGATAAAGGCTTCTTTCTCACTGTGGAAGGTCATTCAAGCTTTTTGAGCTCCAGTCCTCTGAGGATTGTACATGGGAGGACAAAGTAGCATTTAATGGAAGAAACAGAAAAGACAGGCAAGGAAAATACATCATGCAGTACATACCACACGTATTCATGAGCCATCTGAGACTCTCCTAGGGACTCTCAGAGATATTGAGACAGTGTTTTTTGGGGGAAATATCTATAATTGCATAAGGGATTAAGAGTCAGCAATTTAACAAAATTCAGCATCCTTTCTAACAAGAACATTTCAGAAAATAGGCATAGATGGCACATTTCTTAAGCTGATTGAAGCCATCTATGAGAAACCCACAGCCAGTATCATAATGAATAGAGTAAAACTAAAAACTTTTCCACTTAGAACCAGAACCTGACAAGAACGTCTCTATCACCACTACTATTCAACATAGTTCTCGAAGTTTTAGCCAATGCAATTATGCAAGAGAAGGATGTTGAGGGCACCCAAATGGGGCCAGAGAAGGTCAAACACGCCCTCTTTGCCAATGACATTATCTTATACTTAGAAAACCCCAGAGACTCAACCAGAAGACTTCTGGGAGTAATCAAGAAATACATTTCAGGGTACAAAATAAATGTTTGCAAATCAATAGCCTTTGGATATACCAATAGCAGCCAAATTGAGAAGCTAATCAAGGACAGCATACCCTTCACAGTAGCTTTAGAAAAATTGAAATAACTGAAAATACATCTAACAAAAGAGGTGAAGGATCTTTACTGAGGGAATTATGAAACCTTAAGAAGAGAAATAGAAGAAGACATTAACAAATGGAAGAACATACCACGCTCTTGCCTGGGAAGAATCAACATTGTTAAAATGTCTATACTACCCAAAGCAATCCACAGATTTAATATAGTCCCCATTAAAATACCAACCACATAGTTTGAAGAACTAGAAAAAATAGTCCTTTATTATGAATGAAAGCAGAAAAAAACCTGTATGGCAGAGGCAATCTTACCAATAAAAACAAAACCAGAGGCATCACTCTATAAGTCTGAGGTGATCAAAACAGTATGGTCCTGGCACAAAAATAGAGACATGGACATATGGAACAGAATAGCCTCCTATCACCATCTGATCTTTGATAAATTAAACAAGAACATACACTGGGGAAAAGAATCCCTCTTCAGTAGGTAGAGTTGGGAAAACTGGATAACCTCATGTAAAAGCCTGAAACTGAACATGCATCTCTCACCACGTACAAAAATTGACTCAGGATAGATAAAAAAAAAAAATTAAATCTAAGATATGAAATGATAGAAATCCTAGAAGAAAGTATGGGAAAAACACTTGAGGATGTCAGCCTAGAGAAAGATTTTATGAAAAAGATTTCATTGGCAATCAAAACAACAACAAAAATAAATAAATGGTATTTAATTTAGCCAAAAAGCACAGCTAAGGACACGACAATTAAAGCACATAGACAGCCTTCAGAATGGGAAAAGATGTTTGCATGTTACAAATCTGACAAAGGGTTGATAACTAGAATCTACAGAGAACTCAAATTTATCATCCAAAAGAGCAAATAAACCCATTTATCCCTGGTCAAGCAATATAAACTGAACATTGTCTGATGAAGACAAAAGGCTAATAAACAAACCAAAAAATGATCATTATCCTCAATCATCAGAGAAATGCAAATCAAAACCACCCTGACATATCAACTAATCACAGTAAAAGTAACCCACATCATAAAGTACCAAAGCTGCAGGTGCTGGTGTGGATGTGGAAAGTAGGGAACACTTTTGCACTGCTGGTGGGACTGCAAACTAATACAGCCTCTTTAGAAAGAAGTATGGAGAATCTTCAAAGAACTCAAAATAGACTTTCCATTTCATTCCACAATCCCATTGCTAGGCATCTACCCAGAAGAAAAAAAAATTGTTTTATCATAAGGACATTTTCACTAGACAGTTTATTGCAGCTCAATTTACACATATTTTGGGTGATTGGACACAACACCAGGCATAGATTAACAAGCTGTGGTATACGTATATACCATGGAACACTATTCAGCCATTAAAAATGATGGAGACTTTCCACCTTTTGTATTAACCTGGATTGGAATCATTCTTCTTAGTAAAGAATCACAAGAATGGAAAGCAAGTATCCAATGTACTCAGTACTAACCTAAAGCCACCAGATGAACTAATACACGCCCACAGAAGAGAAAAATTCAATTCAGTTCAAGTTGGGGAGAAGGGGAGAGGGAAGGAGGGAGGGGATTGGTGTGCTCCCATCTAATGGACACAATGTTAGGGTATATGGCATACCTCTGGAGGATGGTACACAATTACAAGAGGGAATTTACCTAACAAATGTGAATCGTGTACCTAATTATTTGTACCTTCATATTAATCTGAAATAAAAAAAAGTTTTAAAAATGCGTCAGCAAAATACCAGACTACACACAATTCTATCACCACAGCTCAAAGACTAATTTTAAGGATATAGAATATTTCTTCACAAAGGGAAAGAGATACTTTAGAATGTAGTTGTGTAATTTTTCTTATTCTAGAATCACTGAATAAATTAAATGTGAAATAAACTGCCTTATTTTAGAAACTTTTTAAGAAATATAAACTATAAATTTTACTTTGGCTCAAATGCCAGTATTTTTCTATTATATTTGTATATTATGATTATCCAAATAAAATTTTTGATGATATGAAAATAGCAATAATTCTTATCCTGCAGAGCTATCAACTCTTGGCAGGTGTTGCTAATTTCCTCTCAAGAAGCATGTTTATTACAACTTTAAAATGCTTATTTAAAACACCCGTCATTTTAAACCCAGAGACAATACCAGCACTCTTTCTGTATAAGCTTTCTCCAAATAGGCAGGAAAGTGATTAATCAAGTCATTGACCAGAGGGCAGAGAGAAAAATAAAAGTAATGCAGCTGAGGCTAATAGTTTCAGAGAGAAAAGTTTAAATAAAATGTATTAACCTTTATGCAAAATTCAAATGGAAAGAAAATATCACACAGAAAATTACCACCGCAGAAGCTATTGTACAGTTCCCCCAAGTTACAGGCTCTGTGTCAAATGACAAGCAGGCTCCATCCATCACAGGATTTAACATTCGCACTGTGCCCATCAGCTATCTTTTCTCTCTTCTATCTTCTGAAGACAGTTCCTAAGATGGTAATCAAATACTCACAGGGTTGCGATAGGGCGTTGTAAAGGAATAGACCTGTGGGTTGTTTTCTAAATTTCTCATCGTCTGAGAGACTGGGAAAAATCACTTTGCCCTGGTTGATTGCCCATTGGTATTATAGCAAACACATGAGGTTAAAACATGGATCTGAACAAAAATAAAGGTTAACTAGAGCAAAGCCGAGAGACTGCTCATTCACTCGTAGGAGAAATTTCCTCTCTTCTTAATCTACAGAGGGCATTTCTTCCTGATGTACAGTCCTGAATCATGGTACTAAACTTTTGCTTGCCATTATACCAACAGGCTGAAATTCTAGAAATATGTATGTATTTCTACAATGTCCTCCTATAAGTCAGTGACTGTCGCTGAGGACAACAGATTTATATCTATTCTAAATATAATTGTGTATACTGTATTTCCTTTTCTACATGCCTCTTCCTTTTAAGGATTATTTACAAACATTTGTGTAGACAGACCAGAACCTCACTCTGCTGAGGGAGGTTGCTTCCATACCTTACTACACCAGTAGGCTCACACGCTTGGGAAATCATAATGCTGGTTTTTTCTCTTACTCACATCACATGATCATTGAAGCTCTTCCTTCATCTTAAATACTCATTATCAGATACTTTAGAAATGCTACTTTTTATATAATAAGTCTTTATCAAAAGTCCATAAGGTTTCTGCAGAGTCAGATATTAAAACCGATAAAAGAATGCTATTAGATTTCATATTTCTAAGGTTATGAATATCTTTATCCATGTTCCTTTTAAAGGAATGTTTTTTTTCAAAAAACTGGGCTAAACAATGCTAAATTTCTTTTTCTTTCTTTCTTTTTTTTTGAGACAGAGTCTCATTTTGTCACCCTTGGTAGATAAAAGTCATAGCTCCCAGCAACCTCAAACTCCTGGGCTCAAGTCTTTCTCTTGCCTCAGCCTCCCAGGTGCTCACCACAACACCTGGCTGTTTTTAGAGATGGGGTCTCACTCTGGCTCAGGCTGGTCTCGTACCTGTGAGCTTAGGCAATCCACTTGCCTCGGCCTCCCAGAGTGCTGGGATTACAAGCATGAGCCACTACACCCAGCCCAATGCTAAATTTCTTAAAACCCTATTTTAAGGCATTTTTAAATAATAAAAATATTAGAATTGGATAATTTGGATAATATTTTAAATGATAATTCCCCCCCCCCTTTGGTTTGGTAGATTTTGCCACTGAGGTTTGTATACTCAATGGTGGTCAGACTATACATGATGAATAAGGAGAAGCTGAAGGTAAGACTTTATTAAGGTACTATTTATTCCTGTATATTCTTATAAATATGTCTTTTTTATTCTTTTTGGGACAGGGCCTCATTCTGTCATCTGGGTTGGAGTACAAGCCATCATCATAGCTCTCAGAAATTTTAAACTCCTGGGCTTACGTGGATCCTCCTGCTATAGCCTCCTGAGTAGCTGGGACTGGAGACATATACCACCACACCTAACTAACTTTTTTATTGTTTTTTTCTGGAGATAGGGTCTTGCTATATTGCCCAGGCTGATCTTGAACTTCTGGCCTCAAGATCTTCCCACCTCTGCTTTCCAAGGGGCTGGGATTTCAGGAGTAAGCCACCACACCTGACCTACATTCTTATAAATATATCTTTTCAGAGAAACACAGAATCTCTTATGTACTTCATTTATTAATTTCTGCCTTTATTCAGCAAAATACTGTTTAGCTCCCCCAAAGACAGATCTTTTGCATTTAAGAAGCTGACAATCTAATAGGAGTGATTTCAGGGAATGGAAAACAAGAATACAAATGAATATACTTGTCTGAGTGACACTTCTAGAGAAGCGTATTTTTAAAATTTCTACAAGTCACAGGTGAAGAAATTTGGTGTCTGCTAAGGGCAAAATGACTTTCCTCACAGAACTGAATAGGAATTTCTTCTTGAAATTGGAGTGCAGAATTTTAGGCACAAGCATTAAATGCAAAGTCGCAAACCTCATCCTGGCCTATTCTAAAAGCAGCACTCAGGCCGGTGTGACTGAAGACATGAGAAAGAGTGGTAGAGATGAAAGTCAGACAAGCAGGTGTGGTGTGGTCATAAAGAGCGCTTCCGGCCACCGCTACCACACCTAGCATTTACAAAGATGATGATAAACAGCCTTCCAAATACAGGGTATGACCTGATCTGGATTGTCTTTTAGAAGAACAACTCCGGTGTTAGTATGAGAGGATCCAGGCTAGAAGCAAAAGATACACTCACACAATTGCTTTACCTTATATGGGGTTTTCTTTACCAGAAGGTTTTGGATATAAACCTTTAAAATCAACAGCTTTTTTTGGGTTTCTTAACAGATAATAAACCTAAAAATCAAGAAAAGCTGACTGTTTGAAGAAGTTCTGAAAGAGCTTTTATGTAGAATGAGGAATTCTCTGTGATGAGAATAATTGTTTCCTAACTCCCATGGTAAGATCTCTTTTGCTTAAGAATCAGTTACCTTAAAGCTGGTCTCACATCCGTTATCAGTCTCACTCCCTAAGAATCTGGAGTTACGTGAATGAGAAAAAAAGTTTCCTTTTATTCTGATAGTAAGTATATTAAACTATAGCAGAATTACCCAGACAAAACTTTTGCAATGCTTTTGAAGATGTGCTAGTTCCGGGGGTCTCAGTATGGGCCTAAATAGACTGACAATAGGAATCCGAATTCATGTGTTTTGGGCGAACCAATTGTGTATGGGTAAATACAGATCCAGACAGATAAAACACAGTTCCTACATAGTAGACATCTAAAGAAATTTTATGAAGTATTACCACTTTAACAGGAAATTTTGGAGCCATCAGGGAACAAATACACCACAGAGCCTGATATGGAACTCCAGCCCTTCTTACTAAGGAAATGAAAGTTAGATAGGATCCGGGGATAAAGAAACAGGTGGATTCTATCTAAGTCAATAACAATGACATGACCACTCTGGATATAGGATTTTGGTTTTAGAAGTGAGACTGCAGAGACAGTGTCAGCTCCCTTTACACAAAGATTTGAAAGATACCTGCAGTCAGACTCGGGCAGACATGCGGAGGCTTTTATTTTCTTATGTTCTACCAGAGACATTTGGCAACTTCAATGTTTTTAAAAATGCTCACGCCTAGCGAGTGCAGCAGTGTTGAATAGGATAGGGAGCTATCAGAAAGTGCTAATTAGTGCCACATCAAAGAGAAATAAAAATAGACTCCAGGAGAAATGCAAATGAAATAAGGGCATCCTCACCACACCTTCCATTTCTATTACTACTTAAACATAATGCAATCAAGCCAGGGTTTGCTAAATCTAAGAGCAGGTACCTTGGTTGATATATTCCAAAAAAAAAAAAAAAAGCTACAAATTTTATTATTGATTAGAGAATCAGATGATATCTGTAAGATCATTTTTGCTTGACAATATCACGGATGATCGTGTACAACTAATATTAATCCTCCCGTGATCCTGCACAATGCCTACCATATTCCTTACCCTGCCATATCCTAACAGAAAATTGTGAGTATAACATCACATTTAAAATGACCTGTAAAAATAAGTGCAAATAAAATTAAGGAATGGTTGTGCCCAGTTTATGCTCTTGTCTGAATAATTGCTGGATAACTAAGATGACCACCCTTCTGCATTTACTATAATGAAAGAATATGTGTTAAAATATCCACCTTCATGTGAAATGTACTGAGGAAAGGGAGAGCAGTAGTCAAAACCATCCATCACTATCAACGACAATTAACTAGGTCAATATCTTAGGAATAGAAACTTTAAGAAAAGCTTTTCTTTTTGAGGTTAGGAAAAAAATAGATTTTTTTCCCTTCTCATAGAATCTTAGCCCTAGAAGGAAACTCATACCTTACATTATGCCATAAGGGTTGGCCAACTATGGCTCACAAGCTAAATCTGGACTGATGCTTGTTTTTGTACATAAAATATTATGGGATATCCGTGTTCATTCATTTACTTATTGTCTATGTTTATTCATAGCAGAGTTGAGTAGCCAAGATCATATAACCCACGAAACTAAACTGATTCTAATCCAGTTTCCTTATTTCCTAGGTAAGGGAAATGAGGACCAAAGAGGATGAGTAATATTTCAAGATCATGTGGTGGAGTGGTTCAATTGTCACTAGTATCTAAAGAGCATTAAATAAAACAAACAACATAAACTTGGGCTAGAAGGCAGAGAAGGGTGAAATCATTTCTGGCTATGGAGAGGCATGACGGACCTTGAAAAATCTGTAGAAGATGCCAGGAGAAACAAAGGCTTATCTGAGAGATAAGAGTGTAGAATCATACAAGGAGCTGGTCTTCATGGATTCATAGAAAAATCATGAAGGTTTTACAAGGAGGAGGATTGTAGGACAAAACTGGAGTTGACAAACAAGATAAAAAAATGGATTGCTGGCGAGAAAAACAGTTAAGGCATCATAGGAATAGTCTAATCAGAGTTGCATTTATCATAGCCACAGTCTCATTTGTATCCAGAAATGTAATGAAGATAATTATTACAGTAATGAGGGTAGAGAAGAGTAATATTCAGTAATTTTTATTTGAGGATCGAAATAAATCAAAGCTGTCACTAAGCATCACAGGTAGTGCTCATTCACATCTGCAAATTTGGTTTGTCTACAACCCATCCCTTTTTATTGTAGCGCAGACTTGAGCTGAACTTCTCTTTGGTTTTATTGAAGTAATCAGTAATATCCCAGATGTCTGTCTGCGGAAAAGACTTTGCAAATTGCCATAGCAACACACATCTTGTAACTGGTTCATTCATTCTGTCTTATATATAAGACTTTTGAAGCATAGGATAAAACCCTGATCCTCAGTGCTGAGATGATAACCTTGTATCATGTCCTCTATACAGATGTATACTGGTGACCCTATAGCACTCTCTCTTGCCAGGGACAATTAATCCACATTTTGGTTGACAGAAAGAAGTTAGAAGCTACCTAATTTGTTACCTCTCAAATCCCTCCCCACCCACACCTCCAAATCTCTGGAAATTCATGAACATTACTCCCAAATCTCTGTGTGAATCTATCATACTTGAAATTTTGAAGGCAATCGCTACTGCAGAGGCATTAGACTATGAAACCAAATCATCAAAATGCACTTATTAAACTAACTTTGGCAGGTAGCACTGTATCATGGGTTAATAAAATTTATCTCATGGGACCCTCAAAATCTAAAGTATGTACAGACATTAAAACTACTTAAAAGCCATTCTCTAGAACTGCTAAAGTTAACGTATTGCCTAAAACTTTGTATAACCCGTTGTTCCCAGTTCTCTCTACATCTAAGGACTTGCCTATAATCACTTTTCTCAATTGAACTATTTGTTCATGTACATCTTCCCTTTGAGGTTTCCCAACTAGGAAACTGTTATTTCCAACCACAGTGATTTTCTACAACCCCATATAGTTAAAGAGTAAGTGATTGAATTCCTAGTGCTTATATGGCTTCCTTGTTACAAACAGAATCAAATTATCTAAGATTACAAAAAATTACATCCCATTTTCTAAATAAATTAATTATTTCCTACTATAGTCACATTTCTCTTTTCTGTATTACTGTTATTCATCCACTTGTGTTCTTAAGTAAATGGGTTATTAAGTAAATATATAATAATACTTTTGAAAAGTAAAAACATATCACATCATGGATAAGTACCCACTAATATTATAGTTAGATTCATCTCTAAGTTATATTTTCTAATTTTTTTTATTCTGTCTTTCATTTCTTTCTTTTTTTAATAATTGATTATTTTTTATCAAACCATAACTTTGTACAATGATGCATTCATGGGGTTCAGGGTACTGCTTCAATATACAATGTGAAATGTTTACATTGAACCAAGTAACACATCCATCACAATTATACTATTGTATATATTGATAATAATCAAAACTATTTCTTAATAGTTTTGAAATGTACCTTACATCATGCACGTTAGGTGAGTTCCCCCCAAGTACCCTCCCTTCTCCCATATATCTAGTCTACATAAGAATTTTTACAACTCTATATTAAAAAGACAAACCATGCTGTGAACTATAATGCTACAGCACCCTATAGAGGGAGACAAAGTGAGACTCTGTCTCTAAAAAAAAAAGAACCAAATTAAATAAGAGACAAAAGGTTTAAAAACACATTTCACAAAATTATTTCTATGAATGACCAAATGCCAATAAAAATGCTTAATAGCACTAGTCATCAGGATGATATGAATTAAAACCACAGTCAGAAGCCATTAAACAAGACGAGAATGGCTAAAAAGAACAGAACAGAGTACCAACTATCGGCCAGGATGTGGAGAAACCAAAACTCTCGCACATTGCTGCCTGAAGTACAATGTGATACACCACCTTGGAGAACACTTTAGTAGTTTTTAAACAGTTAAATGTACACATACTAGATGATGGGACGTATTCCTAGGCATTTGCCCAAGAGTAATGGAATTGTATATCCAGAAAAAGACACAGATATCAATGTTAGTACCAGTTTTATTTATAATGACCAACAAGTGGGAAACATTCCAACGTTCATCAATAGGTAAGAGAACTTTATAAAAAATATATGCAGTTCTATTCAGGAATACTATTCAAGGCTACTACTCAGAACAAATTATTGATCTATATACAACAAAATATGTGAACCTCAAAAGCATTATCCTGAGTTGTAGAAACCTTAGCTATAGCAGTACAAACTCTATGACCACATATTTAAAATACTCTAGAAATCAAAAAACTATCTTATAGTTACCAAAAGCAAACTTAGTAGCTGCCTTGGCGGAAGGAAGACTGAGGGAGAAGTTGGACTGCAAAGGACTTTGATAATTGTAATCACACAGGAATATACAATGTCTAAATTCTAACTGAATTGTGCACTGTTCGGTCTTATTATATATAAATTATACTTCAATAATGTTTATAAAATATGTATTTATGTATATGCACAACTACTAAAAAAGGCAGGTCATTGTTTTATGTGACAGTTATTCATACTAAGCTTAGAAATCCTCTCAATGCTCTCATCCCAACAGTACTAGCAAAGGTCACAATGCCAACTTTCAGTACTTTTGTTACAAATAACTACTTGTCCTCAATTCACTCATACTCAATGAGTGACTTAAAATTAAAGGCCCATTGCCTGACAAAAGATTGGAGATTTCATAATCAATATCTGAGTATATCATGGTACACATTTTTAAATTAAAATGGAATTGACCAATAATTTCCTCAAATAAGTATCGAATACTTGATGATATAAACACACATCATAAATATGTAATATTCCTAGGTAAGATGATATCATAGATACTCACTTGAAAACTTTACAATGACCTTCACAATGGAGGAAACTGGGGGAAGTCTAAAATGTCTCTAAACTCCTCATAGACTCCTATTTTTATCTGGAATTGTGAGTGTTTCATCTTTTAGTCCACATCTTAGCTGCCAACTATGATAGGCCTGCCTTAACTTAGAGTTTCCCTGAATTAGGATAAAGGAGTGGATTGAAGGATAGAGGGATCCAATAAGCTGGCAAAGCCTTCGGACTGCTTTGACCTGCATTATCTCAGAAACCCATGATAAGATAATAGACAGAAAGAAAGTAGCATAAAGTAGGAGGAACAAGATCACAGTTTTCAAGGCATTTCTGTGGGCCCAGGTCTTGGGGTCTCTACATCCTTTGGAAGATGCAAAGGATGCATCTTCTGGAGATGTTTCCACACGGAGAAAATTAATAGAAGAAAAGAGATCAAGGCCATTGTAAATGGTATTAGGGTGAATATAGCCATAGTGAAGATGATCAGTCTTGAAAATGAAGAGACGTTCATTTTGAAATTCCGAGTTGTATTACTTTGATGCACAATTTCATCCATCCAGTCTTTAATATGTACGTTTATTAGTATCAGATTTAAGCACAAGAAAATGAAGCTCCCAAGCAGTATCATCAGTATCACTTTTTTCACTCTCCACTGAAGATAGAGAAAAGTAGGGCTGGAGAAGGTGGCTATCTTGAGCAAATAAAAGATGCTGAGAATTGTAGCAAGCCAGAGACTGAAGTGATTGGCAACTGTCCAAGTAAAAGAAATAAGTCTCAATTGTTTTTCATCCACAAGGAAGGCTGGAAAATACAGAACTACCAACCAAATTACTAATATTTCCCAGATCAGACCAATTCTGGAGAATGCCAAGACAACAAGAATTTGATCAACTAAGAACAACTTTCTTTGGTTGACCCAGTCAATGCAGTTTATCAGCACTATGAATCCATTGCTCAGATTCCCAAGTA
>CAUYQV010188905.1:0-15755 GCA_963574575.1 Galagoides demidoff
CCTGGGTAGAGTGCCATGGCATCACAGCTCATAGCAACCTCCAACTCCTGGGCTCAAGCGAGTCTCCTGCCTCTGCCTCCCAAGTAGCTGGGACCACAGGCACCCGCCACAACGCCCGGCCATTTTTTTTGGTTGCAGCCATCCTTGTTGTTTGGCGGGCCCGGGCTGGGGATTCGAACCCACCACCTTAGGTGTACGTGGCTGGCGCCTTAGCTGATTGAGCCACAGGCGCCGAGCCTAACTCTAAATCTTGATCTGAGGTGGTTATGTGGTAGAAACATATGTAAAAACTCATTGAGCTGTATATGTATTTATACTTGGTTCATTTCACTCTAGGTAAATTATCTCCCAGTTTAAAAACTGGAAAAAAAAGCCCTTCATAAAAGTTTGTTTTTATCAAATCAGCTTAGAGGGAAATTTAGTATTTGATACTTGAATAATCATTTAAAACATATTAACATGTACCATATAAAAAAAGAAACTACTATTTGTACATTACATTTTAGAAGTTGGTTACTAACAGAAATAAATCATATTATTCCATTCTATTACCTCTATTCCTATGCCAATATTACTTTAAATATCTTTAAAATAACTTATCTAATTTTTTATAGGCCAAGCAAATACTGAATCACCTGTCCTATATTTCTAAAGGAAAAAAAGGAAATGTAAAGTTATACTAGTGCCCTAGGGTTTTATACTAATACCTGCATTGTATCAGATCTTTGCCATCACTAACACTATCCTCAGATAACTATAATTTTTAAAGATGCTAGAATATAATTTCCAAATAATGCATTAAAAAGTATAATCATATTAATGATTCAGAAATAAACTAACATAAAGGATCAAACTTGCTAGAATGGATTAGTGATGATTTTATCTGCAAGCACAGGTTAGACACTGTAAAGTAGCTAATATGTGTACAATTAGAAAGATAGCAGAGGTTTTGCTAAAGCATGCAAAAATACCCAAAATTCAAGTAAAGAAATAGGAAATAATACCCTTCATTAAATTGGCTTACACAAATGACTTAATTGAACATGTGGCTCAGAATTCTGAAAAATTACTAAAGATATTTCAAGTTCCACCTATTCCTCCCTTACTTAAATATTCCTTGACAACTGCTACACTGATCCATTCTTTTTTTTTTTTTTTTTGAGACAGAGTCTTACTCTGTTGCTCTGGGTGAGTGCTGTGGGATCACAGCTCACAGCAACTTCAATGTCTTGGGTTCCAGTGATCCTCTTGCCTCAGCTTCCCAAGTAACTGGGACTATAGGCACTAATATTAGAAGAGTCACAAATAGTACATGTAATAAGCAAGCCAACATAACTCTTAAGGAACTCTGACATCATTTAATCCATTCAATTGCTTTATGTTGGCTCCTAAGCCATCTTAAATAAGTAAATATTTACTTTGATCATAATTTTCTACTGAAGTTGCTTTGGGAGGATAATTTCATATCCCCTCCTCAATCAGCAAAGAAATTCATAAGCATACTTAAACTCAGATCATCAGAATTAATTATTCTCAAAGAATACACTACTGTAACTGGGCTAGTCTCTTTCCCAGCCTCTCCCAGCATGACAGACTTCTAATGCATCTCCTCTAAGGTGGGAACAGACTGCTCTCCTCCCTGTTGGTCCTCATGGATTCTCTTTCCTCAAAACTTCCCTGAGTAGGCTCTGCACCCACAGCACAGCAGTTATGGCAACAGCCACATGCATGGAGGTACGAACCTAACCTGGGTCAGCCAAACAACAATGACAATTGCAATAACAACAACAACAAAAATAGCTGGGCATTGTGGCGGGCACCTGTAGTCCCAGCTACTTGGGAAGCTGAGGCAGGAGAATCGCGTTAGCCCAAGAGTTTGAGGTTGCTGTGAGTTGTGATGCCACAGTACTCTACCCAGGGAGACATAGTGAGACTCTGTCTCAAAAAAACAAAACAAAACAAAGAGAACTTACCTGAATAGTCACACCCACATTGCCAATTTCCTCTTTTGAGCTCTTGGGGTTATTCATTACAATATAAGGAACTTAAAACATTTACCTAAAAATAACTAAATATTTGGTTATATAAAAAGTTTTACTTTAAAAATATTACTTATAAAAGATTAGTCACTTTACATGTATTTATTTATTTAGAAAAGGAGTCTTGCTCTATCTCCTGGACTGGAACGTGCAATCCTGAGTAGCTGGAACTACAGGTGCACTATAGCTACCATACTTATTTACCAAACAGACCTCATCTATTTTGTAAAAATGGGATTTTGCTCTACTGCTCAGACTACTAAACTCCTGTCCTCAAGCAATCCTTCCAACCTTAGCCTCCCTAAGTATTAGGATCATAGGTGTGAGCCACTGTGCCTGCCCAATAATTTAAAGTGTTAGTTTGTTGCAGTTTCCTTAAGGCCAAGGACTGGACTGTCTGATGCACCTCATATAGCCTCTTTAGTTCTATGTACAATATTAATATTTGTTTGTTGCCTGATTAAGTGATTCCATGGAGACAATTCCTTTTCTTCTTGTAAGATGTCATGAATTTTGGCTCCTCATTTGATTAGTGGCTATCGCTCTTTGATTCATACTTTTCCTTAGCACCCAAAATGTAGAAGAAAATCAAAGGTAAGAATCTAAGGAAGGGACTATTGGGGATAAACCACAGTTTCTAACAGTTTTTTCAATGTTCAGTTTTGAAAGTTGTTTCTACTTCAAATATTGCCAATAGAATCTCCTCCTGCATAGCACATAGTAGTGAGGAATTTCACAGGCTCATGTGGCTGACGGGGCTGAGCACACTGCAATGGCCGTATGTGTGTGCATCTGTCTACAGGGGAGTATGTTCAGGGAGTCCTAGAAGGGGCCGAGCAGGTTTATATGAGCTGCAAGTGATTATGACAGGATATGTGTACACTTTTTCTGAAATTCTATTTCTAACATATCTTCTTCTCTACACAATCTTTATGTATTGACACAATAACATTTTCATTAAAATTAGAGACAGATTATAAATATATTTTAAAAATCCTATCAAAAGTAAACTAAATAAACAAAATAACTAAATTATGCAGTTTGCTGTATAGCTATGTGACATATGGAATGGATATGAGAAAGTGCTCAGTATAAGCAAACTAATAATAATTAATCTGATGAGAAGTTATATAACTGAATTATAGGACCTTTGCTTTTTCTTCTATCTTCTTTGCCTATACAATAATCTAATATCTTCATAAATGAAGAACCCAATGAAAGAATATTCATTTCAATAAAAATAAAAGCATAAATAAGATATGTCTGCCAGGCTCAGTGCTCAAGCCTGTAACCCAAACACTTTGGGAGGCCAAAGAGGGAGGATTGCTTGAGGCCAGGAGTTTGTGACCAGCCTGAGTAAGAGTGAGGTGCCATGTCTACTAAAAATAAAAAAATTAGCCTATAAGCCTAGGTATGGCTTCAGCTTAGAAGTTTGAGATTACACTGAGCTATGACAGTGCTGCTGTACTCTAGACAGGGTGACAAAATGAGACCCTGTCTCGAAAAAAGAAAAGAGAAAAAGATTTTTCTTAAGGTTTTAATGCTTACTTGATTTTCAAAAAGAAAGAAAAAAAAAAAACTCTACTAGACTACCTGAAACAAACTGTATAGCTGTGGGATTAATTTGAAAGGTAAAGATTACACCTACATGAAAATTCTTCCACCTCTCTAGAACAAAGGTTAATGATTTTTTACTATTAGTCAAGCAAACTCAAATATCCTGAGGAATCTCTCTCTCTCCTCCTGCCAAGGAATCACTTATTGTCCTTTGAGATTTAAAAGGAGGCCTAGTACAAAAAAATAAAGAAAGAAAGAAAGAAGGCCTGTAAGATGGCAGTTGCTAATAAGGGATAGAGCAGGTGATAGGTGTGAATGAAAAAACAAAGAAAAAGTGAGATGAACAAAGAGAAGACAGAACTAAAAGAGGCAGGAAAATCTAGAAATCTTTCTAGCCTGGAAGAGAGGGAGGAAGTTATAAGAGAGGGTTAGGGTAGGGCTATTTTTATAAACTTTGGTTGTTAATATGACCTCAAAGACATGCTGTATAGTCCCATCATTGTTAAACAAATAACTTACTGTATTAACTTGAGATTTACATATTGGGATCTAGCAACTTTACCTCACCAGATCCTTATAGATAAGCTTTGCTGTTTCCAGATATGGTTTAATCACATCTTCATATTGACAAAGGGCTCCACCAAGGCAAAGATGTTTAAAAAGACAAAACAGGAACTCTTCTCTGTCTGTCTGGCTGAATACTTCATATTTTTCTGAGTCTTCCATTAGCAAAACCTAAGATGATAAAATTCATCTTAATGTAACATAACTACCTTAAGGCTCTAATTTTTATGTTTTCAAAAATTTCAATTTATTTATTTATTTTGAGACAGAGTCTCATTATGTCACCCTTGGTGGAGTGCCATTGTGTCACAGCTCACAGCTTAAATGATTCTCTTGCCTCAGCCTCCCAAGTAGGTGGGACTACAGGTGCCCACCACAACGTTTGGCTAAAAAATTTCAATTTATATAAAATGCTGCACTTTTGCACATGCCCTGATGACTGGCTCTCTTAGTGGTGCTGCTGCCACCACTGCCATGGCTGCTGTTCCCAGGGGCTTATGAGCATGCTCCTAAGAGTGTGACAGCCATCTTCTAGTGGTGGCAGCTACCGACAGCAACCACCCCCACTATAAGCAGTAGAGCCTTAGCATACGCTGAGGACAGGCTCTAATAGTTCAATGCCCCTACTGCTGCTGCTGCTACCAAAGCACTCCTCTAGGGGCCCTGGGGATTAGGCTGCCCCATATACCACAGCCTGTACCCCTGCACATCACTGGAGGACCTGACAACAGCCCCGCCCAGCCTAGTGCTGCCCTTATCTACCTGTGGCCAAGCCTGAGGATCACCCATCCCATCTACTACCACTGACAACTGTATACTCCTCCTGGGGCCCTGAAAATTGGCCCAGCCAGCCAGCCATTATCAACACAGCTAACACTTACCTGCACATGCCAACAGGGGCCTGGGGATTGCTGTGCCCAAACCACTGAAGCCACTGTTAACAGAAGAGTATGCCACCTGGAAGCCCAACAGTTATTCTACCACTACTATGGCCACTGCTCATGCCATGCATACTGCCCAAGAGCCCAAGGATATGTTCACCCATCTGACCCACCACTGCCATTGCCAGCACCCAAGCAGCCACCTAGAGGCTCTAAAATTGACCCACTTGAACAAACATTGGTACCTGCATATGCTGCCTGTGGACGGAAAACAGGCATGCTTAGCCCGCTGCCATTATTGGGGCCTAAGAACTGACCCACGTGTTGTTCCTATCCTTAGCAAACCACGACCTCGACTAACAACTGTAGCCTAAGACTGAGGAAATTGCAGACACTACCGATGCTGTTTACAGCTAAAGAAATCATATGAAGACTATACTATTGCACATACTCAGAATCAAAACCAAAGTGCTGCCAACCAGCACCATATATATCTTCAGTAAAAAGTCTTCTACAAAAGTCAATCCAAAAAGTTGAAAGAAATGACTATTATGCCAGATACATAGATATCAATGTAAAGATAGAGAAATATGAAAAAGGAGGGAAATATGATCTCTCCAAAGGAACACAATAATTCTCCAGCAATAGATTCCAATCAAAAAGAAATTCATGAAATTCCATAAAACAACTTAATATTAAACAAGCATGAGATATAAAAGAACACAAATACAAAAAAAAATTCAAGATATAAATGAGAAATTCACCAAAGAAACAGATATCATAAAAAAGAACCAAAGAGAAATTTTTTTTTTTATTGTATCAGGTTCATTGAGGGTACAAAGAATTAGGTTACACTGTTTGCATTTGTTATATAAGGTCTCTCTTACAATTGTGTCCCGCCCCCAAAAGGTGTGCCATACACCATAACCTTCCACCCCCCCTTCCTCCTCCCCTCTCCCCACCCTCTCATCCCCCTGACCTCATCTTGATTTGATTGAGTTTTCTCTTAATTAGGTATGTATTAGATCATCTACTGGCTTCATATTAGAATTGAGTACATTGGATTCTTGCTTCTCCATTCTTGTATTGCTTTACTAAGAAGAATGTATTCCAACTCTATCCAGGTTAATACAAAAGATGTAAAGTCTCCATCTTTTTAATGGCTGAATAGTATTCCATGATATACATAAACCACACCTTATTAATCCATTCCTGGGTTGGTGGGCATTCAGGTTGTTTCCACATTTTGGCAATTGTAAATTGAGCTGTGATAAACATCTAGTGCAAATGTCCTTATCATAAAAGGATTTTTTTTCTTCTGGGTAGATGCCTAGTAATGAGATTACAGAATCAAATAGGAGGTCTAATTTGAGTTTTTTGAGGATTCTCCATACTTTCTTCCAAAAAGGTTGTACTAGTTTGCACTCCTACCAACAGTGTTTTCTTTATATCTACCTAAGCATCTGCAGCTTTGAGACTTTATGATGTGGGCTATTCTCATTGGGGTCAGGTGATATCTCAGGGTAGTTTTGATTTGCATTTGCTCTGACAATCAGGAATGATGAGCAACTTTTCAAATGTTTGTGAATTATTTT
Organism: Galagoides demidoff; assembly: GCA_963574575.1. Lineage (NCBI taxonomy): Eukaryota > Metazoa > Chordata > Mammalia > Primates > Galagidae > Galagoides > Galagoides demidoff. Next base: position 6,637 of record CAUYQV010188905.1, read on the forward strand.
TCTATCTTTATCAGAGAAGATTCTGTTCATGTCTGTTGCCCAGTGATAGATGGGATTGTCTGCTCTTTTTCTGTTGGTTAATTTGAGCTCTCTGTAGATTCTAGTTATCAACCCTTTGTCAGATTCATACCCTACAAATATCTTTTGCTCTTCTGAAGGTTGTCTTTTTGCTTTACTTGTTGCGCCCTTAGCTGTGCAGCTTTTCAGCTTAATTAAGGTCCATTTGTTAATTTTGTTGTTGTGATGGCTGCTAAAGTCTTTAACATAAATCTTTCCCCAGTCCAACATCGTCATGAGTTTTTCCCACAATTTCTTCTAAGATTTTTATCGTTTTGTGCCTTAGATTTATATCTCTTATCCATTTTGAGCTGATTTTTATAAGTGGTAAAAGGTGTTGGTCAAGTTTGTCTTTACATGTGGTTATACAATTCTCCCAGCACCATGTTTTTTTTTTTTTTTTGAGACAGTCTCATTATATAGGCCCTTGGCAGAGTGGTGTTACAGCTCACATCAACCTCAAACTCATGAGCTCTCCTGCCTCAGCCTCCCAAGTAGCTGGGACTGCAGGTGCCTGCCACAACACCTGGTTATATTTTTGTTGTTGTTGTAGTTGTCGTTGTTTAGCTGGCTTGGGCTGGATTCAAACTCGCCAGCCCCACTGTATGTGGCTGGCATCCTAGCCGCTGAGCTACAGGTGCTGAGCCTAGCACCATTTGTTGAATAGGGATTCTTTTCCCCATTGTATGCTTTTGTTTGGTTTCTCAAAGATCAGAAGGCAAGAAGAGACTGCTTTCCTCTCTTGGCTTTCTGTTCTGTTCCATGTCTATGTCTCTATTTTTGTGCCAATACCATGTTGTTTTGATTACTGTGGACTTGTAACATAGCCTGAAGTCTGATAGGTTGATGCCTCCACCTATGGGTTATTTTCTGGTTCCATACAAAACAAAGTACTATTTTTTCCAGTTCTCAAAGTATGATGTTGGTATTTTAATTGGGATTGCATTGAATCTGTAGATTGCTTTGGGTAGAATAGACATTTTAACAATGTTGATTCTTCCTAGCCAAGACAATGATATGTTCCTCCATTTGTTAATGTCTTTTGCTATTTCTTTTCTCATGGTTTCATAATTCTCTTTGTAAAGATCCTTCATCTCTTTTGTTAGGTATATTCCCAAGTATTTCATTTTCTCTGAAGCTACTGTGAAGGTAATTGGGTCCTTGATTTGCTTTTCAACTTGGCTGTTATTGGAGTATACAAAGGCTACTAATTTTTGGACTTTGATTTTATATCTTGAGATGTTACTTTATTTCCAGGAGTTTGTGGTTGAGTCTTTGGAGTTTTCTAAGTATAAGATCATATCATCAGTGAAGCGTGAGAGTTTGGTCTCCTCTGCTCCCATTTGGATGCCCTTTGTATCCTTTCCCAAAGAGAAATCTTAGAACTGAGGAATTCAAGACATTTATTTCTGAATAAAATAAAATATTCACTTAAAAGCTTTAACAACTAAATACATCAAGAAGAGAAAACTTCAGGACGTGAAGACAGATGTTTTGAAACAACCCATTCAGACAAAAAACAAAAAAGTAAAACAATAAAAAAAATGCACCAAGCTTATATCACATATGAAACATCAAGAAACAACTAAATATTTGAATTTTGGGTGTTCCAGAAGTTAAAGAGAAATCCCAAGGCATAGAAAACCTATCCAATGAAATAATAGTGGAAAACTTCTTAAATCTAATGAAGGATTTATACATCCAAATACAGGCAGATCCAAGATTCTCAGATACAGCAGAACCTCTGTAAGTCGACCACCCAAGCAAGGGACTATTAACTATTGGTCAACATATGGAGGTGGTCAACATAAGGAACTAGACCTACTGTACTGAAATGTACATGTTGTGCACATCCAGTTTATGAAAATTAGGTCAACTTAAGGAGGTAATCAACCTTAAGTTGACCTAAGGTAGAGAGGTGGTCAACTATGTTCTACTGTATAATGATAAAGGGATCAGAGAATAGAACTGTAGATATATATGTACTCAATACCAGGGCACCCAGATTTATAAAGCAAATATTTCTGGATCTACAGGGAGAGACAGATTCAATTCAGTACAATAATAATTGAACCCCACTTCCCACATTAGACACATCATCCTAGACTGTCAAAGAAACACTGGGTTTAAACTGTACTTTAGACCAAATGGACTTATCATACATGTATATAACATTTTATTCAACAACTACAGAATACACATTCTTCTCATCAGCACAAGGAACATTCTCCAGGAGAGATCATATGTTGGGTCATAAAACATGTTTCAATAAGTTTTACAAAACTGAAATCATAACAAATACCTTCTTAGACCACAATGGAATAAAACTAAAATATCTATCAATACCATTTTTGGGGGGTTTTTTTGAGACAAGAGCCTCAAGCTGTCACCCTGGGTAGAATGCCGTGGTATCACAGCTCACGCCAACCTCCAACTCCGAGGCTCAAGTGATTCTCCTGCCTCAGCTTCCCAAGTAGCTAGGACCACAGGCACTTGCCATATTGCTTGGCTATTTTTTGATTGCAGCCATCATTGTTGTTTGGCGGGCCCGGGCTGGATTCAAACACACCAGCTCAGGTGTATGTGGCTGGTACCTTAGCCACTTGAGCCATAGGCGCTGAACCATCAATACTACTTTTTTTTTTTTTTTTTGAGATAGAGCCTCAAGCTGTCACCCTGGGTAGAGTGCCATGCCATCATACCTCACAGCAACCTCCAAGTCCTGGGCTCAAACAATTCTCCTGCCTCCGCCTCCCAAGTAGCTGGGACTACATGCGCCCACCACAACGCCCGGCTATTTTTTGATTGCAGCCATCATTGTTGTTTGTCGGGCCGGGTTGGATTCAAACCCACCAGCTCAGATGTTATGTGGCTGGTGCCTTAGCCTCTTGAGCCACAGGCACTGAGCCATCAATACTATTTTTATAAGATGTTTTTTCCAAGTTTCTTGAGATAGTAATATTGTTTTTGTCCTTCATTCAGTTGATGTGATTTATCATGTTTATTAATTTGCATATGTTGAACTATCCTTGTATCCTTGGGATAAATCCCACTTGATCATGGTATTTTTTGATGTGCTGTTAGATTTGGTTTGCTAGTATTTTGTTGAGGCTTTTTGCATTTATGTTCATCAGGGATATTTACCTGTAATTTTATTTTTCAAAATGTAAAGAAAATAAAAAAACCCACTGGACAGACTAACCAAGAAAATAAGGAAGTAGATCTGAATAAAATCAGAAACATAAAAGGAGACATTACAACTAATACCACAGAAACACAAAATATCATCAGAGACTATTATGAACAACTATATGCTACCAAACAGGAAAACCTAGAGGAAATGAATAAATTCCTGGACATACAAATGTATGACCTACCAAGATTGAATCAGGAAGAAACAGAAAACCTGAACAAACCAATAACTAGTGATGAGATTGAATTAGTAATAAAAAGTTCTCCTAATAAAGTAAAGCTCAAAAAATAAACTATAGTATATTTTCTGATATTATCAGACCCTTATGCCAGAGCAGAACAGTAAGATGAGAGAAAAGAGCTGACATTACCAGTACCTATAAGAAGGAAAACCCACCCCAAATATTTCCTGAATGGTAATTTCCAATCTTTGGTAAGCAGGAGTAGAAATTAATATCAGATACTTCTCGTATAGTATTAATATTTATAACATGTTAGATATAAAGATACCTCCTTTAACTAAAGGACAAACTATATGTAGTCTCATTCAATTGTGTGTTCAGTTATTCTCAGTAATTTTATTTTCTTCATAAATTAAATTAATGAGTACATTTAGATATTTCCCTAGTACAGATCAATGTATAGACTGGCTAGATGTCTCCTTTTCTCCTACAGATAGAATTCTTGTGTCCAGAATAGCAGATCAGCAGCTTTCCTATCTAGATTTGCAATACATTAGACTTGAATATCTCCCTTCTTTTTAAATGAAGAATAATAATAAATAGCAGCAGTTGTTAATATTATGGAAAGATAACTAAGTGCCAGGTACTGTGCTAAAATGCATTATTATTATTGTTATTTTAGAGACAGAGTGTCACTTTGTCACCACTTAGCAGAGTGCCATGGTGTCACAGCTCACAGCAACCTCCAGCTCTTGGGCTTAGGCGATTCACCTGCCTTAGCCTCCCGAGTAGCTGGGACTACAGGTGCCTGCCACAATGCCCAGCTATTTTTGTTGTTGTTGTTGTTGTTGCAGCAGTTTGGCTGGGGCCGGGTTTGATCCCGCCACCCTTGGCATATGGGGCCAGTGCCCTACTCACTGAGCCACAGTCACCACCCCTAAATGTATTATTATTATTTTTTAATTAAAGAAGGTAATGCTTACAGAAGTTAAGTACAACAATTATTAAGTGACAAAGCCTGGATTTGAACCTTTGTCTATTTGATGCTAAAGCCCAAATTTTTAACCACCTTTAATACACAGTAATTATAATAATGATGAGATTACTAACATATTTCATTTTAATAACATTCATATTTTCTTTCTTTCTTTTTTTTTTTTTTTGTAGAGACAGTCTAACTTCATCACCCTCCATAGAGTGCCATGGCATCACATAGCTCACAGCAACCTCTAACTCCTGGGCTTAGGTGATTCTCTTGCCTCAAACTCCTGAGTAGCTGGGACTATTGGCACCTACCATAACACTTGGCTATTTTTTTGTTGCAGTTTGGCCAGGGCTGGGTTTGAACCTGCCACCCTCAGCATATGGGGCCAGTGCCCTACCCACTGAGCTACAGGTGCCGCTCGACCTTCATATTTTCTAAAAATTACACTTAAAAGCTTCAACTCATTTTCTCAATGATTTTAGGAAAAAAGGTAGTGGGCATTTTCATCTCCATGCTGTACAGATAATATCCTGAGGCTCACAAGATTGAATGATTTGCTTTAGGCAGGCAAAGTTTTTGACATTTTACATTTCCTAAATAAAATTCCACTGTGAAATTTTTACATTCTTTACTTACTTTTCGTAACTCATCAGAAATGAGAAATGGATCACAAAAACAATCTAAACACTTAACAATATGTCCACTGTCTCGTACAATATCTTCATCATATAACCGGTTAAAAAATGACATCGAAAGCTGCGTACAAGGAACACTTATCGCTTCAATTTTTTTCACTTCAGTTCCTGAGAAAAGATATTTTATAAAGAATAAGTTAATTTAGTATTCTCAATAATTTCCAAAATAAATGCACTACGCAGAGTTTCTAAGAAACCACCAAATATGATATATTTTTATGTGTTTAAAAGATACTCTAGCTTATGTACTTTATTTAATTCTTATTTTGCAACTTGTTCATTTTTATTAATCATTAAAAGTTTGTAACATTGGCTTGGCGCCTATAGCTCAGTAGCTAGGGCACCAACCACATACGCTGGAGCTGGCGAGTTCAATCCAGCCCAGGCCTGCCAAATAGCGATGACAACTAGAACAACAAAATAACCAGGTGTTATGGCAGGTGCCTGTAGTCCCAGCTACTTGGGAGGCTGAGGCAAGAGAGTTGCTTAAGCCCAAGAGTTTGAGGTTGCTGTGAGCTGTGATGCTACAGCACTTTACCCAGGGTGACAGCTTGAGACTCTGTCTCAATAAAAAAAAAAAAAAAAAAAAAGTTTATAACATTATCTCACCATTTCAATAAAAAAAAAAGTTTATAACATTATCTCACCATTTCAGTACTAGATGAATGTAAATTAGTAATACTTAAAAATAGAATACTATTTTGCATAGTGGAGGTTCTCAGATTGCTTTTAATGTGTAGGAAAAAGCATAGGAATCACTTTATATGACTTTGCATTAGTGTTAATATTATGCCCTATAATTTATATTACAAAACTTTTAATTTGTGGGTATCTGTAAGTCCTCAAGGGTACCTTAAAAACATTTTCTCTCCATTTAAACATTTCTTACTTGTAATCTCACTACAAAAAATGGTTTTCCAGGTCAAAGTAAATTTCAAACCAGGCCCTAATCAAGTTTTCACTAGTTCAGAACTAAAGAAATTTGAAAAAATGGCATTTGTCTATTTTTCTCTTGTAGCTTTAGTTCTTCCCCCCACCTACTTTCCTCAACCCATTACTTACTTCCTGAATTTATCTTTGAGGAATGGATTTTCTGCTACCAGTGCTTCTATTAAATTACAGAAAGCCATAAAAATTAAAGTAAATATTTTTATTATTCCCTGAATCACTAAAATCAATCTGTCTCTTAAATACACACATACATACATGGTTCACTGAGATATAAAGGGGAGTGGTGTTCTTTTGTTCAAACTTCTAAGGAGATTGTAAACCTAGGAGCGGTGGGATTGGTCTATCCCCTCCCTAGCTACATTTGCTGGATCTTTGACCTGAAAAATAGCAGATGCTTAAGAATAGTAACTAATACTGGTAATTGTTTGCTCTTCTACTTTGGCTGTCTACCTAGAGTCCTGTTAGGACCTGTTGTTCTACGTTCTAATCCACAACTGGACTGGTATGGAGGCAAGAAGAATGCCTAAAACCAGGTAGTGAGTATGCCTCAGTAATTTCAAAAGCTCTGCTGCTAAGAGACGCTCCATTTGTTTCAGAAGCAAAATCCTCCTGGGATTGATAAAGTGAAAAGACCATAGGAAAGATAGAGTAGTCCTGAGTAATGTAGAAAGACCACAGAACAAGTGACATTATTTGCTATAGTCTGAACTATGTCCCCTGAATTCATATATTGAAACGCTAACCACCAATGTGATAGTATCTGGAGATGGGGCCTTTGGAAAGTAATCAGAGCTTATTGGGGGTGGGACATCATGGGACCATAGCATTTTACCCTAGGCCCCCCAATTCATGTTCTTCTCACATGCAAAATACATTCTTTCCATTCTAATAGCCCCCAAAGCTTTAACTCCGAGCATCAACTCTAAAGTCTAAGGTCTAAATATCATATGATATATCACATATAGGTGACACTTGAGGTATGATTTATTCTGAGGCAAAACTCCTCTTCAGCTGTAAATCTGTGAGATCAGCCATCTGGTTCCAAAAGACATCAGTGGGAGAGACATAGTAAGATAGTCTGAGATGAAGGAAGCCTGTCAGACTTCTTAGAACCTAGACTACTGGACCACAGAGGGCCACCTTAGTCTTTGCTGGCACAAGTCTATCTCTATTCCTGACTTCTCTTGAAAAGGCTGATTTTTTTTTTTTTGAGACAGAGCCTCAAGTTGTTCCCTTGGGTAGAGTGCCATGGCATCACAGCTCACAGCAACCTCCAACTCCTGGCCTCAACCAAGTCTCTTGCCTCTGCCTCCCAGGTAGCTGGGACCACAGGTGCCCGCCACAACGCTTGGCTATTTTTTGGTTGCAGCCATCATTGTTGTTTGGTGGGCCCGGGCTGGATTCGAACCCACCACCTTAGGTGTATGTGGCTGGCCCCTTAGCCACTTGAGCCACAGGTGCCAAGCCGAAATGGCTGATTTTATCTATAAATTACACTCATAATTTCCTTACCAAATGGCTGTTTAGCCCTACCCTTGGTATTCTCTTTAGAACAAGCTTTCTCATTTACCACATGGATAGGTCGAGAACTTTCTACATCTTCAAGTTTTAGTTCCTTTTTGCTTAACAATTCTTTCTTCAGGCCGGGCGCAGTGGCTCAGGCCTATAATCCTAGCACTCTGGGAGGCCGACAAGGGGGGTGGATTGCTTGAGCTCACGAGTTTGAGACTAGCCTAAGCAAAAGCAAGACCCCATCTCTACTAAAAACAGAAAAACTGAGGCGAGAAGATTGCTTGAGCTGGAGTTAGAGTTTTCTTTTTTTGAGACGAGCCCCAAGCTATCCCCCTGGGTAGAGTGCCATGGCATCACAGCTCATAGCAACCTCCAACTCCTGGGCTCAAGCGAGTCTCCTGCCTCCGCCTCCCAAGTAGCTGGGACCACAGGGGCCTATCACAACGCCCGGCCATTTTTTGGTTGCAGCCATCATTGTTGTTTTGGCGGGCTCAGGCTGGGGATTCGAACCCTCCACCTTAGGTGTTTGTGGCTGGCGCCTTAGCCGATTGAGCCACAGGCGCCAAGCCGGAGTTAGAGTTTTCTATGAGCTATGATTCCTTGGCACTCTACCCAGGGGGACAGCTTGAGACTCTTGTCTCAAAAAACTCAAAAAAAAAAAAAGGGAAAAAACCCAATTCTTTCAATTTATCTCCCTCCTTTTACATTTTATTATAAGCAAGCTACTATTTCAATACTTTAATCAGAACTGTCCTCAGCTAAATCTCCAACTTCATTGCTTGTAAGTTCTACCTTCCACAAAATGTGAGAATACAGTTTGTCCAAGTTCTTTGCCATTTTATGACAAAATTCATCTTTCCTCCAGTTTACAATAATATTTCTCATTTCCTTTGGAGCTTGCACCAGAATCTCCCTAACATCCATATTTCTAGCATGGACCTCAGGCCTCTACTTTGTTCGGTTCCAAAGACATTCCCACATTTTCAAGTATTTGTTATGGCAGCACCTCACTTCTCAGTACTGAACAATTCGTTTCATAGCATACGTTATCTTGTTATGTGGGAATTTCATTAAATTATGTCTTCGGTATTTATAAGGTATGTTATAAATCACTATGATCACATTTAGAAACAATACATTGTTTTTTTCCTCCTTAATACTAGCATTATAATACAGTGAGTATCTCCTTCTCATTTGGTGTCTTAAGTTACTTTTCTGGCAACCCCATTGATGTGGAAATGACAGAGGCAGGAGAGTGAAAGAGACAAGGTCTTCAATTCTGGAGCCTGGATATGAATTTTCGTTTGGACAGCTGTATAAAGCTACACAACTTAGCTGATATTCCTGACTCCTCATTTGTAGAGATATATCATAATACCTCTCTTAGAGTAGTTTGGGGAATTAAAGAAAGTAATGTGGCTCAGCGCTGTGGCTCAATCAGCTAAGGCGCCAGCCACGTACACCTAAGGTGGCAGGTTCGAATCCCCGGCCTGGCCCGCCAAACAACAATGATGGCTGCAACCAAGAAATGGCCGGGCGTTGTGG
>CAUYQV010188907.1:0-28768 GCA_963574575.1 Galagoides demidoff
ATGCCCCTCAACCCAGGAATGGATTGGCAAGCTGTGGTATATGTATACCATGGAATACTATTCAGCCATTAAAAAAATGGAGATTTTGCAGCATTTGTATTAATCTGGATAGAGGTGGAACACATTATTCTTAGTGAAGCATCACAGGAATGGAGAAGCATGAATCCTATGTATTCAACTTTGATATGAGGATAATTAATGTCAATTAATGAGTTGGTGGGGGGTGGGAGAAGGGGAGAGCAGACAGAGAGAAGGAGGGAGAAGGTGGGGAAAAGGAAAAGACAAAAAAAAAAGAAAAGTAAATAGTGACTAATTCTCACATAAGTTTGATTTAATTTTGACAAAGTACATTAATTGAACAATAATTTTCAATTCAACTTGTTAATATGTTATTTATGATATTGCGTCCTCATTTATAAGTGAAATATTTTTGTAATTTCCCTTTATAATAACATATTTTTTCCAATTTTAATATCAGGTATATCCAGATGAAGTAGAATGAATTTGAAGTATTTCTTCTTTTTCTATTGTCTGTAAGATCTGGCACGATCTGGCATGATCTTCTTTTTCTACTTGAGCCACAGGCGCCAGCCACACACACCTAAGGTAGCAGGTTCGAATCCAGCCCGGGCCACCAAACAATAATGACGGCTGCAACCAAAAAAAATAGCCAAGCATTGTGGCAGGCGCCTGTGGTCCCAGATACTTGGGAGGCAGAGGCAGGAGACTCGCTTGAGCCCAGGAGTTGGAGGTTGCTGTGAGCTGTGATGCCATGGCGCTCTACCCAGGAGGACAGCTTGAGGCTCTGTCTCAAAAAAAAAAAAAAAGAAATTGGCTAATGCAATATGGAGGCTGACAGGTCCAAAATGCTCAGGGCAGACTTACATGCTGGAAATTTCCCCTTCAAACTTTGAGTTTTCCTTTTGTGTCTTATTCCTAGGTATTGGAAAAAATGTAGTTTGCGAGAAGGCAGCAACATCAGTGGATGCCTTCCGAATGGTGACAGCCTCGCGCTACTACCCACAGTTGATGAGCCTCGTGGGGAACGTGCTGCGCTTCCTGCCAGCCTTTGTGCGCATGAAGCAGCTGATTGCGGAGCACTACGTGGGAGCTGTGATGATCTGTGACGCCCGCATCTACTCAGGCAGCCTGCTAAGCCCCAGCTATGGCTGGATTTGTGACGAGCTCATGGGTGGTGGAGGCCTGCACACCATGGGCACCTATATCGTGGACCTGCTAACCCACTTGACTGGCCGGAGAGCTGAGAAGGTGCATGGGTTGCTCAAGACCTTCGTGAGGCAGAACACGGCCATCCGTGGCATCCGACACGTCACCAGTGATGACTTCTGTTTCTTCCAGATGCTCATGGGTGGGGGTGTGTGTAGCACAGTGACACTCAACTTCAACATGCCAGGTGCCTTTGTACATGAGGTCATGGTGGTGGGTTCTGCAGGACGGCTTGTCGCCCGGGGAGCAGACCTTTATGGACAGAAGAACTCTGCCACACAGGAAGAGCTGATACTGAGGGATTCGCTGGCCGTGGGTGCAGGGCTGCCCGAGCAGGGGCCCCAGGACGTCCCACTGCTCTACTTGAAGGGCATGGTCTACATGGTGCAGGCCTTGCGCCAGTCCTTCCAGGGGCAGGGGGACCGCCGCACCTGGGACCGCACCCCTGTCTCCATGGCTGCCTCATTTGAGGATGGGCTGTACATGCAGAGTGTGGTGGATGCCATCAAGAGGTCAAGCCGATCAGGGGAGTGGGAGACTGTAGAGGTGCTGACAGAGGAGCCGGACACCAACCAGAACCTGTGTGAGGCGCTTCAGCGGAATAACCTCTGACCTTGCACCTGGGCTCCTTGCCACAGGGCAAAGGGACCAGGGAGGGCACCAAGAGCTATGACCTGATTGAGGGCTTGGCCTTAGCAGAAACAGTGTCTTTCATTTAATGAGTCAGCCAGAGCCAAGTAAAGCTGAAGGTGCTCTGGGAGACCATCCCTTCTAGCAGCTCATTTACTCCCCAGACTTACAGGGTGGTGAGTGTTCCTATCACCATGGCTTAGAGAGCTAGCATAGTAACGCTAGTGAGCAAAGCCATCAGAAGCTCAATTTGTGGGCTCTGAGGCCTGAGAAGAAATGACAAGAAGCCTTGTTTCTATGCCCTTCCTGGGGTGGGTCATCTCAGGAACGATGAGGGCACCAAATCATCCTTCAGGGATCCTCGCCTGCCCTCCATGTGACCAGGCCCTCCAGCCTCTAGGCTGACCCTTGCCTGATGGGGAGGAGAAGGATTTTCTTTATTAAGCGAGCTTATGGAGGCTTTTGACCTAGACAAGAAGGCCCCTGATTTAGCAGAGAGGAGGCAAGAAAGAGGTTTAGAACATCTGATAAATGTTAATAAATAAATAAGAACATATGACACCTGGTTTTTGTTTGGTGGGTTGGGTTTCTTTTTTTTTTTTTGAGACAGAGTCTCATGCTGTCGCCCTGGGTAGAGTGCCATGATGTCACAGCTCATAGCAACCTCAAACTCTTGGGCTTAAGCCATTGTCTTGCCTCAGCCTCCTAAGTAGCTGGGACTACAGGTGCTCACCACAACGCCCAGCTATTTTTTTGGTTGTTGTTTTCATTGTTTGGCAGGCCCAGGCTGGATTTGAACCTACTAGTTCCGGTGTATGTGGCTGGTGCCTTAGCTGCTTGAGCTACAGGCGCCAAGCCTGGTGGGTTGGATTTAATAATGAAAAGGCTTGTTTATTGCTGTAGATTGTTGTTTTTCTCTTTGCTGCCACTGCCTGCCCTCCCAGCTTATTCCTTGACCAAACTCCTATGACCAAATCCCAGGAGTTCTCCAAAGACAGGTATTTCCCAGAGAATAGGACTCCAGACTTCCTGGTGGGCTGCTCCTGGTCCTGCTGTTTCAGTAGACAGTAGGAGAGCCAGGAGCCTCCCTGGGCTGGAGGTTAGGAAGGCTTCTGTGGTTCCAGGAAGAATGGTCCCAGGGAGGCTGGATGGTCACCAGCTGTGTTTTTTTTAATCAATTCTGTTACCCAGAAAGGGTTAAAGGGGATAGCCTTTTAACCATGTCAGTCAGAGGGGTAGGAGGGTGGTTGAGAAAGGGCATATCCTCTCCTTTGTTTCCTTTGCCAGCCAGCCAGCATTGTTAAGCTTGGACCAAACTCTTCCTTTCTCTAACCTTCCTCCCCTCCCTGCCCTGGGCTGCTTGCCAGAAAGGCTCAGGGAGTGCTTCCTCTTCCTCTTGGCACCCCTTATAGAAGTCACCAGGCCTATTTTCCTGTCATGTCCTGGTTTCAAACATTGTCCTTATGAGATAAAGGAACAAGGTTAGTATGGAGTGTGCTTTATTGTATGCTGGCTCCCCCACCAGGGTAAATGTTTTGTATGTATTATTTCATTCACTTTCCAAACCATTCTATGAAGGTACTACTGTTATTTTTTTTTTTTCAACTCCCTGTTTATAGAATGAAGGTACTACTATGTTAATAATCCCATTATTCAGATCAGAAAACTAAAACACAGTTGGTTATGGTGGCTCACACCTGTAATCCCAGCACTGTGGGAGGCTGAGGAGGGAGAACTGTGTGAGCTCAGAAGTTCGAGACTGGCTCGGTGCCTGTGGCTCAATCGGCTAAGGTGCCAGCCACGTACACCTAAGGTGGTGGGTTCGAATCCCCAGCCCGGGCCCACCAAACAACAATGACGGCTGCAACCAAAAAATGGCCAGGCGTTGTGGCGGGCGCCTGTGGTCCCAGCTACTTGGGAGGCGGAGGCAGGAGACTTGCTTGAGCCCAGGAGTTGGAAGTTGCTATGAGCTGTGATGCCATGGCACTCTACCCAGGGGGATAGCTTGAGGCTCCGTATCAAAAAAAAAAAAAAAAGAAGTTCGAGACTTACCTGAGAAAGAATGAGACCCCCAACTCCTAAAATAATGAAAAACCCAGCTGGGCACCACAGTGGGCACCACAGTGAGCACCTGTAATCCCAGCTGCTTCTAGAGGCTGAGGCAGCGGGATGCCCACTGCCTGAGTCTGAGGTTGCAGTGAGCTATGATGCCATTGCACTCTGCTCAGGGCAGAGGCAAATGTTCTGTCTCAACAAAAAAAAGAAAGAAAACTGAAATGTAGAGAGCCAAAGTTACTTGCCTCCTGTAAGTTGCAAGTGATAGAGCCAGGATCCTAGTCAGGACTATGTGACTACAGGCCTTACCCTGAACTACACTTTATCCTAGCACTTGTGAATCTTCAGACACTTGAGTGCTGGCAGGAATACTTGCAGCAGGAATCTCATCCAGCGTCAACTACAAGGTGAACTGCAGTGAGCGCCACCAGCCAGTCAAGACACTGGCAGTTAAAGGAGAGGGCTGCCCCTTTGTCTCTGGGACAGTCAGCTCAGCTCCAAGTCAGTCCTTCATATGAGAATATCAGGGCCTCTCCTAAATTTGGGAATTGACCAAGAATGTACAAGCCTGGTTCAGATGCTCCTACATAAGAAAGGGTCATGTTGTTGACCCAGAGTGGTGCTTAAGTTTTAAAGGACTATTCTGTTTACAAAGACAGATTCCCACAAGTGTTGGGGTAGATTGCACTGGGCTTATTGTAGAGCTATTTTTATGAGAATGCTGGGTTTTCTTTTCTTTCTTTTTTTTGTTTTTTAGAGACAGAGTCTCACTTTGTTGCCCTTGGTAGAGTGGTGGCATCACAGCTCATAGCAAACTCCAGCTCTTGGGCTTAGGTAATTCTCTTGCCTCATCCCCCCTAGTAGCTGGGACTATAGGCGCTACCACAATGCCTGGCTATTTTTTTGTTGCAGTTTGCCCAGGGCTGGGTTAAAACCCTTCACCCTTGGTATATGGGGCCAGTGCCCTACTCACTGAGCCATAGGCGCTACCCGAGGCTGGTTTTCTTTCTTTATTTTTCTTTAAAAAAAAATGTTTTTTTTGTTGTTTTTTTTTTTTTGTAGAGACAGAGTCTCACTTTATCACCCTCAGTAGAGTGCTGTGGCATCACACAACTCAGCAACCTCCAGCTAACTCCTGGGCCTAGGCAATTCTCTTGCCTCAGCCTCCCAAGTAGCTGGGGCCACAGGCACCCACCACAGTGCCTGGCTATTTTTTTTTGTTGGAGTTTGGCCAGGGTGGGTTTGAACCCACCACCCTCGGTATGTGGGGCTGGTGCCCTACCCACTGTGCCACAGGCGCCACCCCAACACCAGGTTTTCTGAGGGCATTCTTCAGACCCCAGGTCCATGGCCAGAGGCATACCTCACCCTCATCCCTCAGACATCTTTACCATCCTCTATCTTGGGCATCAAAGCTGGTCAGTCCCGTGCCCTGATGCCTATGGCCAAGAGAGCCAAGAGAGTTCTTGGTCCTTAGGTGTGACTGCACCTGCAAATGGTCCCAGGCTTGTCCTGCAGCGCCCCCTCCTGGACGAAGGCAGCAGGATCTCCCCAGACCTGTTTTCCTGACTCTCAGGGTGCTACCAACTCTTCCTTGGGGGGGGGGGTCCAAGTAAAGTTTTTACAGGCCAGTGAAAATGCAATTAGCATTTCTCCTGGGATACAGCAACCTGAAGAGAACTTGAAAAGGCTGTTGCTTGTTCTCTAACCTCCAACCAAATCTAGGCCTCATTTTCACCCAAATAGTGGCAGCTGCTTTCTCACGTCACTGTCCCAGTGTCCCCATTACCCATCTGCCCTTCACACTGCTACACAGGTGACCTCTCCCAAATGCCAGGTCAAAATTCCCCTGTCTACTTGCCCCAGCCTTGCTCCACCTGGCCTAATGGCCATGCCCTCTGCTTCAGCCCTCCTTCCTGGGGCTGGCATCTTCCATACCCTCTGCCTGGAAGATACCAGCTTTCCCTAGCAGTCAGTTTGAGGTCTGCCTGGTCACCTCTTCTCACCTAGGTGAAGTGGCAGCCACCTCCACTGCCCTTCAGTGTAGCATCTATGTGCTACTTTCTGTCACGTGGGTTACAACTGTCTTCGGGACTATACTGTGGACTCAAGGGTGTGTCACTGCATCACATCCACCTAAAAGCCCTCATGAAAGGTGCCAAAGTAAGAAGACTAAAGCGAAGAGTGGCGGAAGCTAAAGAAAGGGACAAGTAAGAATCTGAAAGGCTGAGGCCATCTGAAATCCACAATCGTGTGGGGCCGCTGGAAATAAGGCCTGAAGGTCATTGGAGGGTGAGGTGGGCAGGCCCAGGTGGCGGCAGTAGGGTGAAAATCAGCATGGTCTCAGACTGTTCCCTTCTTTGAAGGGTCACTCAGATTCTCATAGGCCCCATGCCGAGTGCAAAGTGAGGACATTTATTCCTCTTTCTCCTTACAAATTTCTCTGTGGTGATTGGGCCACTGGTAGCTGATACTATCACAGGGACCATGCAGAAAGAATCTTGTCCATAGGGATGGGCACAGATTCTTCAGAGACAAGGGCCCTTCAAGATCACTGAACTTGACCTCACTTTATGACTGAAGAAGCACAGACAACACCCTGGAACCTGAGAGTCCCTGTCCTCTTCTAAGTTGTGCAGAATCTGCACTGGGTGCTGCCTGGTCCAGCAACAAGCAGGGTGCCCCGAGTTTTCAAGGGCACGTGTGCATTAACAAGGTATAGGGGAGAGAGAAGAGGGGCATTTTAGGCAGAGGAAGCCCCATGTGCAAAGTGAAGGTAAAAGTTGGATGGAGCCTGGCCAGGTACAGTGGCTCACACCTGTAATCCTAGCACACTGAGAGGCTGAGGTGGGAGGATTACTTGAGGCCAAGAGGTTGACACCAGGCTAGGCAATATAGTAAGACCTTGTCTACAAAAAAATAAATTTAAAAATTAGCCAGAAATCACAAAAAAAAAAAAAACCTAACCAACAAACAAAAACTAGCCAGGCATAGTGGCACATGCCTGTAGTCCTAGCTACTCAGGAGGCTGAGACAGGAGGATTGGTTGTACTCCAGCCTGAGCACCAGAGCAAGACCCCAACTCTTAAAAAAAAAAGAAGAAAGGCCAGGTGTGGTGGCTCACTCCTGTAATACTACCACTCCAGGAGGCTGAGGTGGGTGTATTACCTGAGCTCATGAGTTCGTGACCAGCCTGAGCAAGAGCAAGACCCCCGACTCTAAAAACAGCTGGGTGTTCTAGTGGGCACCTGTAGTCCCAGCTACCTGGGAGCTGAGGCAAAAGAATCACTTGAGCCCAAGACTTTGAGATTGCTGTGAGCTATGACACTACGGCACGCTACTGAGGGTGACAAAGTGAGACACTATCCCAGAAAAAAAAAAGGGCAGAGTGGCTCATGCCTGTAATCCCAGCACTTGGGAGGCCAAGTCAGGTGGACTGTCTGAGCTCACAGGTTCAAGATCAGCCTGAGCCAGAGCCAGACCCTATCTCTAAACAAACAAACAAAAAATAGCCAGGTATTGTAGCAAGTGCCTATAGTCCCAGCTGCTTGGGAGGCTGAGGCAAGAGGATCACTTGAACCCAGGAGTTTGAGGTTGCTATAAGCTAAGATGCCACAGCATTCTACTACCAAGGGTGACCACATGAGACTCTGTGGCAGGTTTGGCCCCCCGTAGCTCAGTGAGTAGGGCGCTGGCCACATACACTGAGGTTGGTGTTTTCAAGCCAGTCCGGGCCTGCTGAACAACTATGACAACTGCAAGCAAAAATAGCTGGGCATTGCAGCAGGCGGCTTTAGTCCCAGCTACTCGGGAGGCTGAGGCAAGAAAATCACTTAAGCCCAAGAGTTGGAGGTTGCTGTGAGCTGTGATGCCATAGCACTCTACCGAGGGTGACATAATAAGACTCTGTCTCAAACAAAAAAAGGGAAAAAGAAAAGGTGTGGCTTATTGGTCAGAAAATTACAGGAAGCTGCCAAAAAGTTCTAAGTCAAGTAGGGAAAAAGCAGGGTGACATCATCGGGGGTTTAGGCATACTAGTGTAGCAGGACCACAGGATAGATTGGTGGGCTGGGGACCACAGCGAGGCTCATCCTGGAGTTAACAGTGGCCTAGGCAAGGGTGCTGACTGGGATCCAAGAGGTTCTCAGCCTGAGAGGGTAGATTCACTGGTCTTAATGCCTGATTACCATTTAGGAATCAGGGAGCAAAGAACAGGATGTGGTTTGGTATGACACCAGGATTCTTTTTTTTTTTTTTTTTTGAGATGGAGCCTCAAGCTATCCCCCTGGGTAGAGTGCTATGGCATCACAGCTCATAGCAACCTCCAACTCCTGGGCTCAAGCAAGTCTCCTGCCTCCGCCTCCCAAGTAGCTGGGACCACAGGCACCCGCCACAACGCCTGGCCACTTTTTGGTTGCAGCCATCATTGTTTGGCGGGCCCGGGCTGGGGATTCAAACCCGCCACCTTAGGTGTACGTGGCTGGCGCCTTAGCCGATTGAGCTACAGACGCTGAGCCGACACCAGGATTCTTACTGAACAATTATGTGGATGAGGTAAAGGAGGAAAAACAAGTCAGAAGGAAGGAAAATTATCCACTGAATTTGGAATTCCCTGTGTTTGAGGTATCTGAGAGACACAGGAGGGCAGGAGGCAGCAGGATGTGAGGGTTTCCCAAGCGTCCAGCAATGTCCTGCTCTCCCAGACTCCCAGTAGGAAGCAGTCCTTCAATGGCTTGGCCACTGGGCTCCAGGGAATATTTTCACTGTCACCACCACTACCCCTGCCTGCTCTGTCACCAGGGGCTACTCCATGAACAAGGTCTGGTCCTGGTGTGGTCTGTCAATGAGTAGAAAACATCCAAAGCTGCTTAAACAGGCAAATGAACTCTGCCACCTCAGAGAGGGATCCCAAGTGTTGGTCATCTCAAGGTCAGACCAAATGCAGGGCTAAAGAACTTGCTTCCATGACCTGACTATTTTCCTCTGCCCTTTGTTTCCTCTCCTCACCTCCCAGATTCATCTGGAAGCCCTTAAACACACAGAACCAGGTCCCACTCCAGCCCCCCCACCTCCACACCCATGCCAGTTCACTTAGATCTGAGCTGTTGCCCAGGAATCTGTAATTTGTCAAGGTCCTGGTGATCCAGATGATTAGTCAGCCTTCAACCCCTGCACTGGTGAATCCACCCTTCTTCCCAGCCTCAGTCTCACTCTGTTGCCCTCTATAGAATGTTGTAGCATCACAGCTCACAGCAACCTCCAGCTCTTGGGCTTAGGCAATTCTCTTGCCTCAGCCTCCTGAGTAGCTGGGACTACAGGAGCCCATCACAACACCTGGCTATTTTTGTTGCAGTATGGCCAGGGCCGGGTTTGAACCTGCCACCCTCGGTATATGGGACCGGTGCCCTACTCACCCAGGCACCACCCTGTTCTTTCATTCTTTCTTTTTTTTTTTTTTTTTGATACAGAGTCTCACTAATTTGCTATCAGTAATAGTGATATGATGTCACAGCTCACAGCAACCTCAAACTCTTGGGCTCACGTGATTCTTTTGCCTCAGCCTCCCAAGTAGCTGAGACTACAGGGGCCCACCACAACACCCGGCTATTATCTTTTTTTATTGCAGTTGTCATTGTTTTAGCTGGCCCAGGCCGGGCTCAAACCCACCTGCCTAGGTGTATGTGACCAGAGCCCTAACCACTGAGCTACAGGGGCCAAGCCACAGCCTTTTTCTCAACTCAGGCATCATATTTGGTAAATCACAAAGCTTAGAAAAGGAAAAATGTTTATTTCCAATGAGCTCAAGACCCCAAGTGGTGGCCGGTGCCAAATTCCCCCTTTCCACCTGAGGGCTTGGGTCTATAGGTGGTTGCCCTGTTTCAGGCTTGGCAGAGGAACCACCAGTGAAATGAGACAGTCACTTGTACTGAGGAGAGAGGGGAGGGACAAGTGGAGCAGCGCAGACACTCAGCATCTTGTCAATGTCCACCTGGGTTGACTTATCCACCTCTGCCTTGAGGTGGCCAGTCACCCCAAGGTTGGACAAACCCCCAGGCTCCTCTCCAGCCTCTTCTCCTAGGGGAGCCAGAGCATGGGTGGGGGGCACTAACATACTGGGACAGGGCAATGCAAGGCCTGAGCCCAGTTCACCTGCCATGGGCAACAAGGCCTGCAGTTGCTCCACCCCTGCCTCCTCAGGAATCAAGGCCAGCTCTGACTCAGCCTCCACCTCAGCCTTGGCCACCCTGTCCCCCTCCATTGCCTGGTTCAGTTCAGGGTTGCAATAGTTGATATACTGATACAGAGGCCGTAAGCGCTGGGCCTTTCCTGCAAGGACAAAAAGCAAAGCAGGAGCTGGAGCACCAGGCTATGCCATGTTGGGCACATCAGGCAGGGGAAGAAGGGAAAGCCCAGGGATTGCCACTCACGCTCCAGGCCTAAGGCCTCTGAAGGTGCAGATACTGTGCAGGCCACAGCTGGGAGCATGGGAGCCCCCAGACTCTTGCGCTTTTTGGCTTTTTTGTGCTGTTTGGCAGATGGTAAAGGCTCACTCTGGCTGCCCTCTGGCTCCTCCTTCTGCAGTGGCAGCCCCGGTGGCAGGTCAGCTTCGGTCCTAGGATGGGCATGGTGGCTAGGCCCTGGGAGGCTAAGGGACCAGAGCCAGGGACAGGCAACCTTAGGAACCAGTCTTCAGCCCCTGGCTCCTGTAACCTGAACCTAGAGGACAGACCTACCTATCCACTACCCTGGGGCTACCTACCTGTCCCTTGCCTAGTCAATGAGGGCCCAAGCCCAACAGTGGCCAAGAGCTCATGTGACCTCAGTCCCTTACAAGACCCTGCGGCTCCACCTCTCTCTGTGCTCCCTACATGGGGCTCTTGAGGAACAGAAGAGGTGGATGGTGATGGTGATTTAGGAATTCTACTGGAGTGTAAACCCCAACCCCACCTGCAGCTCCTTCCTCATGAAAATCTCCTTACTTCACTGGCTTCCTCTTCGGACAGTGGCTGGGCCTCACAAGGGAGGCCACCGGCCTGGGGCCTCTCTCCTCTCGTGCCTCTCCCTCTGCCTTGAGCCTCTCCTCCTGCTTGAGTCCCTCCTGGAGCTCTGGCTCTGAGGCTGCACCTGTTGGACACTTGTCTTCCCCCTGAGTCTGGCAGGCTTCATGTGCTGGCACCAGGCACTGGTTTCCTGTTACTAGACACTAGAAGTGACACATAGATAATTGGTCACTGTGGCCAGGGAAAGGACATAGGGATCAATCATTGGACGTTCAACATTGGTCATCAGACACCATAGGGCACCACACCACACGTCTCCCCGTCTAAGCCCGGGTTGGCAGTTAAAGTTCAGCCCCCCAGAGCGCCGCAGCTAAGTGTTTGAAGGCTGGACAGCCAGACATCACCTCAGAGGTCTGAGGGCAGCCACTGGGCACCTCTGGGAGCTGTGGTGGCCCCATGGCCTCCTGGGCCGCTGGCTGCTTTTCAGCCCCTGCTGAAGCCATGGCAACGCGGAGTCAGTGCATCCTCGAAGCTGCTTGAGGGGAAAGGAGGGTCCCAAGGAGCTGGACTGGTGGCCTCCGCGCTGACTCTGGAGACTGGCTGGGAGGGGAGTTGCTGGCAGGGCTGGCAAAAGAGACTGGCGGCTGCTCCGCCCACCCTCAGCTGAACTACAAGTCCCAGAGGGCCTTGCGCTACGATTATTAACCCTTAACCTCGGGGCGGAAGCCACCGTTGCCTAGCAACAGCAACTCCAGTCGTTGGCGGCAAAGCTGTTCAAGTGAGCCCCTGCCCGAGCGTTGTGGGGGAGGGGCCGCGAGCTAGAAGGGAAGTGAACCGGGGTCCGACGTCTCGGAAGCGGCAAGTGCAGGCCGTGGCCCGGGGGCGGGGAGGGGGCCGGGAATGGAGGGCACAGCCAAGGTTCAGGTCCGGGTCCAGAGAGGAGGCGCGTGGTTGGGGGAGGGGCTCCGTGGTGGGAAGCGCGCAGCCAGGCAGGTCTCGGTGCACCGCTGCAGGGCGCGACAACGGCATGTGCGAGGGCCCGTCCCGCATCTCGGGGCCCATCCCCCCAGACCCTACTCTCTGCCCTGATTACTACCGGCGACCCGCCTCCGGTGAGTTTTGCGGTGCTGCGAAGGTGTGAGTTTGGGGGATCGGCCCCCACTCCACCCCTGAGCGCCGCACTCCACTTGGTCCCGCCCCACCCCGCAGCCTTAGGGCGCCTTGAGGGAAACGCACTGAAGCTCGACCTGCTGACCTCGGACCAGGACCTGGACGCCATCTCGTCCCGTAACCCCCGCATCAGTCCCGGAGCTCGAGAGATCTTGGAGCGCGGCCGGCAAGGCGTGGTGGGCGTGCTGTTGCAACTCGGAGACATCTCCCTAGGTCCAGGGACCTCTCTCAAGAGTAAGTCCTTGGGAGAAGGGGCAGCAAGGGAGCTGAAAACAAAAGCAGCCCCCCTTTCTTTCCTTACTCGGGCCCAGGCTTTGTCTCTCTGAATCTCAGTTTCCCCAACGAAAAAAGGAGGAGAAAATATTCTACCTCCTCGCAGGAGTGGACTAAACGAAGATTGAATGAGGTAGTCCCCACCAAGCCTTGCTCTGCTTTCTGTATTTATGTCAGTGAAATGCTTTTTGGATGCCTGTGCCTACTGTGTGCCAGGCCCTAAACAGGGTTGACAGGCATGGGCATCATGGGGTTAGTGTGGGAAACAAGAAACAAGTGTTGAGACGAATATAATATATGAGATTATGAATGGTCTACTTTACTGTAAAATGTAGAAAATAATGAGATGTGTGTATTTACAACGTAGGGAGGGGAATAAGGTGATGAGTAGAGAGTGTGTGGGGGTCTAACTTAGGTGGAGGTATCAGTGGCTCTTTCTATAGGGGGCAGGGTGTTGGATTACGTGGGCCTTGTGTGTAGCAGAACCTGGCAGCATCTTTTCCCCAGGGAAAGACCCTAAGGACTATGAGAAGGAGAACCTGAGGCGGATCAGGGAGATCCAAAGACGCTTTAGAGAGCAGGAGCACAGCCGGGAGCAGGGCCAGTCCAGGCCTCTGAAGGCTTTGTGGCGCTCACCCAAGTATGACAAGGTGGAGTCCCAAGTCAAGGCCCACCTACAGGTACCTGCCTTACCAGAGCCAAAAGTATTATCTGTCCATCTTGTTGGCCAACAGGCAGTTATACCCTGATTTGAGTTATGGGAAGGGAGGAACAGCACAGAGGACTAAGAGACACCTGGCTGGAGTTGGGGAGCTTTCTTAGAAGTGATGATGACTGAACTGATCCTGAGGAGCAGACAGAAATTAGTCAAGGGAAGAATGGAAGAAAATATTCCATAGAGATGGACCCTCACAGGTAGAAGTCCTGAGACCAGTGAGAATGGGAGCAGTGGGGATGTTAGGTACAGTTTACTAAGAGGTCAGAAGAGCACAAGGTTAGACCAGGAAGTTAGCTGGACCACCTAAAGGACCACATAAGCCAATTTTCAACCTCTAGTGGTTGAAATAAAGGACAGTGGGATGGGGAGGGGTGAGGTATAGCTGAAGTCTTGGGTAGATATTGGTACCATTCCTTTATGGTGGAGGACTCAGGAGGAGCAGTGAGAAAAGATAAGGGCACATGTGAATGTGTTGAGGCAGAAAAATTTGTCCGGCTCGGCTCAGCGCCTATGGCTCAAGTGGCTAAGGTGCCAGCCATACACCTGAGCTGGCGGGTTTGAATTCGGCCTGGGCCCGCCAAACAACAATGATGGCTGCAACCAAAAAATAGCCATGCATTGTGGTGGGCGCCTGTAGTCCCCGCCACTTGGGAGGCAGAGGCAGGAGACTCACTTGAGCCCAGGAGTTGGAGGTTGCTGTGAGCTGTGATACCATGGCATTCTACCCAGGGTGATAGCTTGAGGCTCTGTCTCAAAAAAAAAGAAAAAAATTTGTGGGGCCCCAGGGAATGGGACTGTGTCTAGAAGTGGATGGATATTTGAATCTGGATCTCAGGAGTGAGACCCAGAAGTTATTGACAATCAGGTTGATGACAGTGAGACCAGGGAATTACCTCTAGATTTGAGGCCTTGGAGACCAGCCATCAGGAAACTTGGAGGCAGGGCTACAGCCAGGAAGCTTGGCTAGGAAGGAGAAGAGAGAGTGGTAGCTGGACCAGGACTGAGGTGTCCTGGAGGAAGAGAGGTGGTTTATTGTTTTCTTAAAGATGTGAGACTCACATATTTACGTGCTGATGAGAAGTACTCCTTCAGGAGGGAAGAGGTCATAGGGATGGAAAGGTCCTGAGGAATGGCTTGAGCCCAACAACAGAGCGAGACCCTTCCCCTCTCCCCAACAAAAAAGAAAAGAAAAAGAAAGGTCCAGAGGGGCAGGAGGGACAGAAGCATGGTCTTGGGGCTTGAGACTCTGATCTCAGCTGTGACTTATCTCTCTGCCCTGCCCTCCAGAAGCCTGGCCCTGCCTCTAGGACAGAGTCTGCCCACTACCTGCGGGCCCACTCGCGTTGTGGTCCTGGGCTCCCACCAGCTCGTGTTCCTGGTCCCCAGATAACCCCACCAAGTCCTAAAGCTAAGGTGAGAGAATGTGTAGGGCAGGGATCCAGGAATGTGGTGGGTAGGGCTGCAGGAGCACAAACACAGTACTGTCTGTCCCAATCATGTTTGCCATGTCTTGCAGGGGCCAGGCGCAGGTGTGGACTTCATTAGTCACAATGTCCAAGCTGCCAAAAAGGCCCCCCGGCGGCATTCCCGCTCATTGCAGGTCCTAGCGCAGGTGCTGGAGCAGAAACGGCAAGCCCAGGAGCACTACAATGCCACACAGAAGGGCCATGTGCCCCGTTAGTAGGTGCCACTACCCAAACCCAGGATGAGGGGGTGTCTGTGAATGGTGGGAACCAGCCTCTGCCCTGGGGTCATCAACCCTGAGCCCATGCCTCCACAGCTTGTTGGAACGCAAGGATCTGTGGCGACGGGAGGCTGAGGCCCGCCAGCAAGCCCAGCCTGACCCTGCCATGCCCCCTGGCCACACTCGCATGCCAGAGAATGAGCGACTTGAGACCTTGAGCAATCTGCTGCAGAGTGAGTACTCGGACAGGAGTGGGGGGTGGCTAGGGACCCCACTGGGGACCATGAACCCCTGTCCAGTACTCACCATTCCTGGGCCTCCTGCAGGCCAGAACCAGCTGCTGCGTGAGCTGGTACTTCTGCCTGCTGGAGCAGACTCGATGAGAGCCCAGGGCCACCGTGCTGAGCTGGATCGGAAGCTCGCGCAGATAGAAGAGGCCATCAAGATCTTTTCTCGACCCAAAGTTTTTGTGAAGATGGATGCCTGAGCCCTTTTGTCAGGGTGGTGGTGGGAGGTCCACATAGAGGATTGCCATGTGACTGCAGAGGGTCAGGTCGGGCTCCATCATAGAGCAGATGTCCAACCAAAGACAGGAGCAGTGTGGTGGGCAGTATCCCCAGAGTACTCGTCCCAGCCACCAGTGGCTATAGAAGGGCCATCCCAAACTTTTAACCCTTTCATCAAAATTAAACCTTTTGTACACAGTGGAGTTTGGTTCTGTAAGAGCTTTTCTTACCCTAGAAATGCCACATCCCAGTGGCCCTCCTACTTTTTGACTGCAAGAAGGTCTCGTTATTATTCTTGCCTCATGTCCAGAGCAGAAGGCAAGCTTGTGGGGTGAAAAGAGGCTGGGGCTTAAACACAGAAGTACTATTACTGCATTTATAGAAAACCTTTAATGTTCCCCTGGGTGAGAGAGCCCCGTGGGCAAGCTAAAAACCCCCCACTATGAAGTTCCTGTCCTGTCCCAGCAGCCTGGAATGGCAAATGGCTGCATCTTTGCCTGTCAGAGGCTGAAGCCACTACCGTTTCCTCGCATGCTATTCCCCCAGCCAGAATTGACTTGCTCCTGGTCATCCAGGGAGGGCATAGAACTGTGGGCACCGGGGGGTAGAGAGCCAGGATGTAGGTCCCAGTATGGAGGCTCCTGAGACAGCCCATTGGGACAGGAAGGCTGTCGGTTTTCACTGACCAGGTCGCTGCTGTCTTCATCGCTGTCAGGCTCAGGCCCAGGCCCTGCAGAGGGAGGCCTTATGCGACGCCCAGATGCCCCACGCACCACATTATTGCGCTGGTTGGCAGGCTTGACAGTGACGATGAGGTTATGGCTGTTGGCCACCATCATATCTGTCACTTGGTCCAAGGTCTTCCCAGCCACCTCAATGCCATTGACCTCAAGGATCTCATCACTAACTGCCAGCAGCCCTGTACTCTCAGCCAGGCCCCCACGTACCAAGCGGGATATGAAGATGCCTGGAACCCGCTCCAGGCCCTGGGGAGCCACACGTACACTCATGCCATCTCGGATGTAGAAGCCCAAGGGGCGGTCTGAACCATGCTTGTGCAGCCGCACTCGTCGGTGGGTCTCTGGCAGTAGGTCGACGTCTATGACTGAGGAAACCTGGCGGAAATCTTGCGGCAAGCTGATTAGCAGGGGTGGCCGGGTGCGCAGAGGTGCCACTGGCCTCAGTAGGAGTCCTTTCTTACGACGCTGCAGAGAGTTGGAGGCAAAAGCCAGGCCGCTGGAGTCAGCTGCTGCTGTAGGAGAGGGGATGTGCTGAGATCAGAGACCCTTCTCTCCCCCTTGGGCCCTTTAAGAGGGCACTGTACCTATGTCCTACCACTTGGAGGTCAGGCCAAGGGCAAGGAATGCAGAGGGTGACGCTTGGGCACCCTGCATATAAACTAACCCATGTAGACCTGCCGTCACCTTACCCCACAGAGGTTGCCCACTCTATCCCATCCTTCTCACCCCGCTTTTGCACCAGTAGGCGCAGTGGCGGGGGTCCACTGGCCAGGGCCCGGTGCAGGCTGTCGTCGTTTGTGAGGGGCAGCAGGTCGCCGTGAGCATCCGTATAGCCAAGTAGCACGTCCAGGCCTGGAATCTGGTGCACAGCACGCAGCAACCGCGAGAACTCATGGAAGCCACTCACCGAAGCGCGGGGTAGCGCGAAGCGTCGGAACTCAGCATCAAACTGGAGACCAGAGATAGGGGGAAAGGAGGAGTCAGGACAGAACCTGTATCCTTTTCTGACCCACAGGTCCAAGACTGGCAGAAGTGGGAGAAAAGGGCAGCTGCAAAAGCTTCAGCCTTAAGCCTAGACCTCAGTTCCAGTACAAGGGACTCTAGCCAAGGTCTTCTCCCCGCCCTCCAGGTACCCAGTCCACAGAGGGACGCTGGAGGCCAGCAGTGGAAGGAAGAAGGATGGATGAGGGAAGGTGAGTAGAAGAGGAGAATGGGATCTGGATGATGGAGAAAGAGGTGGTGGGGACCAAGGAGCCAGGAAGGGAAGAGGGAATTGGGAGAGCCTAGGGCTAAGGCCGGGGCCGGGGCCGGAGGAGCCCTTACTTTGCTCTTCACCTCGACGATGCTATCGGGACTGCGCGCCGGAGTCCTCTGCGGCCTGGCCATGGCGGGACTGGGCGGGCGGAGGGACAAGCACTAGCCTGCCGGCCGAGGCGCAGGTGCACAGCCCCGCCGGCCCGCCGGTGCCGCCCCGCCCCTGATGATAGCACTAGTCCCGCCCCACATCCAGACCATGACGTCAAGAGGGCAGCGACGTAAAGTGGACCGCGGAGTCCACGTTTCCTAGGAAACGGAGATGAGGGTGGAGAAGAGTCTTCCTCAGCTCTTACGTCATTACGCTATGATCCGCGCTTCCCCGGAGTCCGGGGGTGGAGGGACTCGGCCAATCTGAGGGAGATAGAGGGGAATGACATTTATTGATCGATATGTGCTGTTATTCCCATTGGCCTTACAAGATAAGAAAACTCAGTCATGATAAATGTTTGCTCAACCCCTCGGAGTCACGCGGCGCTTAAGTGACTTCGAGCCAACTCGCTCGGGCCAGACTCGACTGCAGCCTCTGGCCCTCGATCCCTCTCCATTTGGAGCAGCCCTTGTTCCCTTCCTTCTCGATCCCCCAGGAGTCACGACGAACTGCTGAAACTCAGGGCAGCTGCTCAGAATGATGGTATGTAAGAGTAAACCGGACAGCACTCAGCCCACCCGGCAGATCTCTTGCACACGAGCGCCAGGATGTTCTCGTGCGCACGCGCAACCGCGCTTATGGGCTGGGCCGCAGCGTCAAGTCCCGCCCAACCGTCGCGCGCTTCCTTTTCCGACCAAAGGCGGGGCAGCGACGCAAGCAGGAAAGCCGGGCTAGCGGTGTTAGCTAGGTACAACCGCGGGACATGGCAGGCTCAGGGAGCCTTGTCCTGCGGCCCTGGATTCGAGAACTGATTCTGGGGTTAGACGCACTATCAAATCCACGGCCCGGGCAGCTACTCGAGGTGAGTCCCCACCCAGGGCCGGGAGACCAGGGTGGAGGCCTAGGGTGGTGGGGTTGACGCCGGTCGCCGCTATCAGGTCCTGCAGGAGGCTGAGGCCCCGGGCCAGTCCGGCACCCGTGATGCGTCTGACGTCGGGGCAATGCTGCTTGTGTCTGATGGCACCCACAGTATCCGATGCTTGGTGACGCAGGAGGCCCTGGACAGTTCGGACTGGTGAGAGAGGCTCCGCGGGACTCCGGGACATCGGAGTCCAGCGGGAGTGCGTGAGGTTTGAGTACTAGGAGGGGGAGAGGCTTATGCCTCAGGAAGGTGGCGCTTATGTTCCAGTGGAATGAGTTAAGAGAGTCGTGCTCGCTACAGGGAGGAGAAGGAATTCGGCTTCTGTGGGACAGAAGGCCGACTGCTGCTGCTGCAGGACTGCGGGGTGCGCATCCAGGTCGCTGAAGGCGGCGTGGTGAGTGGTGAGGCTGGCATGGGCAGGCTACTGGGCCTGGCAGTTCGTGTCAGCTCCTGAAATCTGCCCCTGAACTCATTCCTCTAGCCCGCAGAGTTCTACCTCCAGGTGGACCGTTTCAGTCTGCTGCCCACAGAACAGCCCCGAGTACGGGTGTCTAGTTGGTAGGTGAAGCCTCCACCCTCCAACAGCTCTCCCCACCCCTCGCTAGCGTTGGCGTAGGTCTTTAGGGTGGGATGCCTTGGGCCCCAGATCACATGACCCCCTACTACACTCCTCTTTTCTCCAGCAACCAGGACTTGGATGTTCAGAGAAAGCTCTATGACTGCCTTGAGTGAGTCTGGGATTGGGTTCTGAGGCCAGTGTGGTCTGCTCAAGGGATGGCAGATCTGGGTAGATAGGCCTCAGAATGGCTCCTGAGGCCCATTTACTCTGTTCCTGTAGGGAGCACCTTTCAGAGTCCACCTCTCCCAATACAGGTAGGTAGAGATTGACTAGTGGCCCTAATTCCCTATAGAGTGATCGCTCTAGCCTTAACCTTTGCTTTCCTACCCTTTACCCTACCCTTCCTTCTCTTTGAAATTAAAACCCATTCCCTGCCCCCAGGCCTATCACTATCCCAGCTTCTGGATGAGGTGCGGGAGGATCAGGAGCATCAGGCAGCACTAATGCACCTGGCTGAGAGCTGTCTGCAGCTGGCAGGCCCTTGTACAGCAGCCCCTCTCACCCGCTGGGCTGCCTTACGCTGTGGGGCCATGGTCAGTTTGGGGCTTTCCTTGGGAGATGTCAGGGTGAAGCATTGGGCAAAGTCCGGGCTGAGAGTTCATGTCCCACAGGGAGAAGCTGTTTACACTGTTCCCAGCTTATTACTGCACATATCTGAGAATGACCAGCTAATTCTGAGTTCTCTGGCCCCTGGTCAGAGGACACATGGTAAGGAGGACTGAGAAGATAAGTGGCGGGGGAGGAATACCTGAGGCCCGAGGTCCACAGTGCTGATAAACCTTCCCTGAACCCCCAGGCCCTGAGCTGCCCCCACCGGCACCAGCTCTGCAGGACCTATCTCTGACCCTGATCTCTCCTTCTTCCTCGCCCAATTCCTCAGGTGAGTGGTGCTGAGGCCACTGCTATCAGTCAGGTTCCCAGCTGCACGGTGCTATGAAATGGTGCACAGTGGGTGGGAGAGGAACACAGTCCCTGCAGTCCTACCAAGCTCTCAGGCTACTCAGCTGTCTGAGCTGAGTGGGCTGTGTTCACAGGGAAGCCCTTTCTCCCCAGGAACCCCTGCCTTATCCAGCCACATGCCAACAGAGGAAAGTGGTACCAGCATCAGTCTTCTGTCTTCCCTATCCATGGCTGTTCCAGACCCTGGACAGAAAGGCAGCTTCCAGCCCTTACCAGCCATCTGCCCAGCCCAAGGCCCCCAGTCCCCCAGCCCCTCATGCCCCAGCAGTTCATGCAGCTCCTCATTCCAGAGCTGCACCCCCAGTCTCTTGCCCCTTGGCCGTGTCCCCAGTTCACACCTGGCTCATATAACCAGGGCCCAGAAACCTATCTTGGAGTTCAAGGAGCTGGGGTTGCCCCCCAAGAACAGGCAGCCTTCTCCAAGGACTACTGTCCCCAAAGATGTCCAGGACTTTTGCCCTGTCTGGGTGAGCATAGTCCCTCTACAACTAGAGAATAGAATGAGGAATGGGAAAGGCCTGGGGTAGAGCTGGGAGGGGAGAAGGGGTAGACTTGGGTGGGGCTGAAGGGTCCTTGTTAGTCCCTTCCCAGACAGCATACCCCTTTCAGGACCCCCCAAAGAGGCATCGTGATGGTTCTGCCTTCCAGTATGAGTATGAGCCACCCTGTACCTCCCTGTGCACCCAGGTCCAAGCTGCCAGGTGAGTGCCTGGGGCTGCTGCATTCTATTGGTCACCAGCCCCTGGCTACATTGACCTGCAGCTATGGTTTCTTCCCAGGCTTTCTCCCCAGCTCATAGCCTGGGCCTTGCACTTGCTGATGGAGCCACAGCCAGTATCTGAGCTGACTCAGGTGTGAGGGTCATGCGGGCACACTGGAGGATGTGCACACACAGATCCATGCCTGAGAGTGGACAAATAGTGCTGCACACTCTGCTTCCTTTGAGTTTTTTAATAAAATAATCTCATGCGGCAGGAGAAGATCAGGGGTTGGGGTCGCCGCCTCTTTGGTCTGTGGCTGGGGAGGGTGGGCTCTGCCCAGGGCTGGAGGGCTCTGTGGGCTGTGGGGGCAAAGACTCAATTCCAAGACCAGATCCTGTGAGGGGAAAAGGAGAAAGGAGGGTTGATTATGGCTGGGCTAAGTATTCTCGCCACCTATCCAAGTGTCCCTGACCCTCCTCTTACCTAGGCTTGGGGATGGGGGTACCTCGAGCTTCGGTCTGCGTTTGAGGACAGGGGAGCGCTGTAGTCGCAGGGGCCGTTCTAAGGGACATAAAAAAAGACTTGGTAGTTTGCTAAGGGCTTGCTTTCTGGCCATGCCTGTCCCCTACATATCCCCTGTATCCTCTCATCCCTGACACTGTTGCTCCTTGGGAGGTGGAACCAGGGCTAGTAGGAGGGGCTTGTCAAACCCTTGTGTCTGGCCTTCTGGGTCTGATTTTTCAAGCCCTCACACCACTGGTGACCCCCTTCAAAGACCCAAGCCATCTAAGGAGCCCTGGAAGCCCACCCTCCCCCTTCTCTTCCTGCACTCAAGCACACGTGGAGGTTTCTCCCTCACCGGCAGGGGCCTGGAGCTGATCCTCATGCACAGACACTGCTCGTCGCCCAGCCGAGAGAGGCCGCGGCCTCAGCTGGCCATCTAGGGGAGGCCAGGATATCAGGGGATGGTCTCAACAGCTGTCCCCACTCTAGCCCTTGCCTCCCACATTCCGAGTCCTCAGAGGGACCATGTTCCCAGAAGGAATTCCTCCAGTCTCTAGCCTAGTACTGGGGTAAGGAATCTCAGGAGTCTACCTACCTTCATCCCTGGGACCCAAGCAGGGCTCTTCTGGGAGGCCCAGACTGTCTGGGGAAGGGCTGGCTCTTCGGGGGCTTGGGCTTTGACAAGGGGAAGGGGGCCCTGGACCATCCTGTTGGCCCCAACCACGGCCCCTGATCTCTGCATTCAGCTGCTGCCCCAGTGTCTTCCAGGTGGTGGACTCAGGGCCCTGACCCCCTGGGCCAGGTCTACATGAGGGGTCTGAAGGAAGAAGAGTGTCAGCCATGACCAAGGCCAGGCCTTGGAGATGGGTCTGAGCAATGATCTGACCCCCTCCCACCTTTCCCTGCACCTCACCCCAGCATATAGCCGCCTTACTCACCGGCAGATACAGAGTGGGTGCGGGACTTGATTGAAATGGGAGGGGCCTCTGTGGAACTGTCCATGATGTCACCTGCAAGGCGGAGCTGGGGACTTAGGCACCAGACTTAGAAGTGAGGGGAAGGAAAACCTACCCTTTCTCTCTCCTCCCCCAGAAGAGGAAGTACCTTGGGGACTATCTATGAGGACACCCCTCTCTTCCAAGATGTATGGCCCTACCCCAGGGTTCCACTTACCATCTGAGCCAGCTTTCTTAATCTCGCCATCTTTGCTCTGTAGGAAACAGGGCAATCAGATTCCAATGACCCTCCTACCAGCCTTGTCCAAAAGACAAGAAGATTCTTGTTCTTATAACCCAACAGAAAGCCCATAGTACACTGGGTAGGAAAATGGCAAACTCTTAGAACTCAGTCTGGGCTGGTGGACAGCTGGCATACAGAAACATCCATATGCCCGCACATTCATAGACATATAGATAATGTGATTTCCTAATTCTGTGATGTACTTCCCACACTTTAATGTTTCTAAATTCAGGCTCAGTCTCACTTCATATGTGTTTTTCCTGAAAAGCTATCAAATGGATGGTACATAGGGCTGTGGTTCTTAGTGGATTGTGATCAGAGAGTAACAGCAGGGTGGCTATGGAAGGGAGTCAAGAAAGGCCCACAGAGAACTGCCGAGATGGCTGAGGAGGAACCTGGTGTGACCCATGATGCAGGGCAGGGAGGAGAATGTAGAGGATCTGATTTGTACCCAAGCGAAGAGGGCATTGAGGGTTATGATCAGGGCTGAGACACCCATATGGTTTGAAGCAGGGTTAGGAGTCTAAATGGCAAGTCCTTCAGGGGCTTCATCCCAAAACACTGTCTAAAGTACAGGTGACAAGGTCAGATTCCTGTTAGGCCTGCAGAGGAAGGACTTTCCGAGGTCCAAGGAGGCGTTCTCAGTGGGCAGAAGCCAAGAAGAAAGGTTGAATCTGAATCTGATGATTTTGAGGGGAGAGAATAGAACTATGTGCCATGAGTCTCCTCCCTTCTCGTTGCCTACGTCACCCACAGACTGCCACGTGCCACCTGCCCCCTCACTTTACACTTGTGTCCTCCCAACTTACTTGCTTCCTCTTGCCTTCGGCACCCCCACTGCTTCGGCTTACTCCTATCCTCTGCAGCATCACTTGTACCCGCTGTTCAAAGGATGGAGCCAGCTCTGTGTCTCCTCGCTCCAGGGGTCGCCGCTAGGGACAGAGAAGCCTGAGTAGAAGAGAGCCTACTGCCTGCCCTGGCTTCCAGAAGAGCCCTCATCTCCTTGTCACTAGGCCTACCTTGTCGGGTCTGGCACCCAGTGTTGCCTCCTCCTCCTCAGCAGGTAGCAGGATCATGGAGTAGGCCTTGCTATCCCTTGTGTAGCGAGGCCGACTCCTGCGGGCAGGATCAGGGCTGCTGGTGCCTCCCTCAGCCCCACCAGGCTCCTCACTACGGCTGGGACGGGTTGGTGGCCGCAGCAGGTCGCCAAGTGTGGTTTTCCGGGTGCGGGGAGCTGCCACAGGGCTAGTCTCTAGATCAGGCCGTGGGCCCCGTGTTGAACGAGGTTTCTTGAAGGCAAAAAGTGTGCCCAGCTTCTTTCGCAGTGTACGGGGTACAGGAGCAGTACCCCCCTCAGTGGCCGGGTCCTCCTCGGGGGCCCAGCTGTGGGGATAACCAGCAATGAGTAAAAAAGGCCATGGGGCATCCCACCCTCTCCCACCCCCTGCAACTGCCCCTCACTCACAGGCGATCCTGCTGGATCAGCCTTTTAGAGAAGAATTCCTCCACGCCCTCGTCCACGCGGGCACTGAGCCCATTCCCTTCCTGCGGCAAGGCTGGGGGCACCTGAGGGACACCATGGGGTCAGGGCTGAATGCAACTGTGGCTTCTCTCCCTGTCCCTGTATAGCAGCCTGGCCTAGGTGACTCCAGAATCCTGGAGCTGGGGTGACCTTAGAGGGCTGCTGATAAAAGCCCTCCTGCTGTCCAGCTACTGGGCAGAAATGCTGGATTTCCCACACTCCATCACCCGCTGCTGGCTTCAGCTCACACCCAGCCCACACCGTTCTTGTCCCACAGAATCCTCCATGCTCTGAACCACCTGGTCACCAGCAGGCTGGCACCCACTAACCCCCAGGGTCTCACGTTCCCACCTGCCACCCCTTCTGCTCCAAACAGTTCCCTGCAGTACCCCATACCCCACCCCCACTCCACCCTGCCTGCTGCCGGCTCAGTGGCGCCGGCTGCTGCGTCAGACCCTCTGGGGGACCTCAAGCCCGCTCCCCCTTCACTCCCCCCACTCCTGTTCCACCAGGGCCCCCTGCCCGGTCAGTACCCAGCTCACATACATCTCTCCACACACACACCCGCCAGATGTGCGGTGGACACAGGATTGTCCCCACCACGGCCCGGCTGCCCAGAATCTTTCAGTAACCGTGGGGAAGGCAGGGCAAGACGGACACCCTCTCGCGCCCAACCACTGATGCAATGGGCCACTCCATGGCAGTGTCCTACACCCAGGCGCACCCCGAAGGAAACCCACACACCTATAGCTCTGCATGGGCATAACCTAGGGTGTGGGATAGCCAGAAAGAAGCCAGGATACGACTACAGCAGCACGACCAGATGGCCTTGTGCCCTCACAACCCACCTCCCCTGACCGTCATCACCCTTGAGAAGCAACCGGGCCGTCCACAGCCCCCAATCCCACATACTCTAGAGTGGGGGGAGGACGCTTACCTGCGGGCCCCCCGGCGGCGGACGGTGGTGATACTGGCGGCGCGGCCGCGGCCGGGCCCGGGTTGGATGGCGCAGGGGCTGTCCAGCGGGTGGCAGGTCCATGCGAGGCAGCGCACCGGCCGGGGGGCCGGGGGCGGCAGGGCTCGGAGAGCCGCGTGCGGAAGGCCCCGCCTGCGGCTCCGCATCTTCCCCCGGAGCCGCCAGCTCGGGCTCCGGTTCCTCAGCAGCACCTGAGGGGAGAGCACCAGAAGAGCGCCGAGCGCCAGCCGGGGGAGGTGGCGGCGGAGGCGCTAGGGCGGTGGGGGACCCGCCCAGGGCGCGGGGAGGGGCCCGGCTACACCGCCCGCCCCCGCCCCTCCCCCCGCCGCTGTCCGTGGTGCTAAGCGCGGCCCCGAGCGCGCGCGGCTGCCAAGCATGCGCGTCCTGGGGGCAGGGAAAGGGGCGGGGGAGGCGAGCGGAGGTGTCCTGGCCGTAGTCTGCTCAGGTCCCGCGCCATGCTGACCACAGCAGACCTCAGCTTTGCAGGTTGCACAGGGAGCCTGGCTTGGCCCAGAGAAGGGTTAGAGAGTGCCTGGGGCAAGGGTGAATGTGTCCAGGTTCCTTCCTCCAAGGCCTTGACTTACTGTGAATGGATGAGACCAGGTGAAAACCGTGGCTGGGTTCAGGCCATTTCCCAGAAGGACTGTCATCCTGGTGGGGAGGGCACAAACTCAGCCTGGAGTAGGGGAGCACAACCCCAGAGGAGATGCATTTCACCACTACACTCCAGAGCCAGAAGAGAACAATTAAAATTCTGGGCCCAGAGTTCTGGGACCACTTACCTTCTTCTTTTCTTCCTTCTCCACATCCTCCTCCTCCTTCTCTTCAGGGAAGACAAAACTTTCCAATTCCCCAGGTCCGAGGGAGATAGGCTTACCTCCATCCAGTGTGGGCAGGGTAGAGGGCATTGCCACTGCTGCTTGCTGAGCCAGACTCTCCACCTGTAATACCAGGCAGCCAAAGATGGGCAGACAGGGCCTCAGCCATGATCCCATTGGTGCTAAGGGAACCCAGAAATAGCCCTGGGCTACATGACCCCAGAAGACATTACAGAGCCCATGCGAGACAGCCAGGACACTCTGTGTGTGGGTGTGTGTACACACACACAGCTCCCCCTCACCAGCCGGTCCCGAGCTGCACTCAGAGCTGCCAGAGCCTGAGCCACAATGCTCTCTGCCAAGGTCCCTGTGACTGACAGCCGCATGTCCCTGAGGGTAGGAGAGGACAAAGATTAATTGGCTGGCTTGGCTCTGCCCAGCCCTGCCCAACCCAGCTCCATCCAGCTTACCTGAGCCTAGTAAAGGCATTTTGTAGCAGCTGTTCTGGCAGCAGCTCTGGGAAGCCCCTGGAGCCCACCAGGGCCCCCTCTAGCTGCTCCCTCCAGCC
Organism: Galagoides demidoff; assembly: GCA_963574575.1. Taxonomy (NCBI): domain Eukaryota; kingdom Metazoa; phylum Chordata; class Mammalia; order Primates; family Galagidae; genus Galagoides; species Galagoides demidoff. Next base: position 26,239 of record CAUYQV010188907.1, read on the forward strand.
AGATCCCTGCAGTATCTGTGGGCAGAGGCTCCTTGTTGTGTCCAGTGTGACCTGAGTGAAGTTCTGAGCAATGGTCAGAGCATGGTGAGTGTATAGCCAGGGCCCAGGCCACTTGGCTTGAGGCTCTCACCCCTACAGAATGTTAACTCAGGCTATCACAGTCAGGCCTAAGGGATGTGGGTCAAGCCTGGCACATGGAGGTGGGGCTAGGGCAGGAAAACCATCTCACCTGAATGTCTTGGCGGCAGACTTCACCCACCTGTCCAAGAAGACCCTCCAGCTTCTGCCGAAGCTGCCAGTGATGGCTTGGGGAGCTCCCAGCCTCATAGAGAATGGGGAGAATCTGAGGGCAAAGGAAGAAAAGGAGTTTCTAATTGATCAGATTATGTGGGGGAGAGTTGTCGTGGGGGAGAGTTGTCATGTGGGAGGGGGAGTGCTTACACTGAGAGAGAAGTTGGCATTTTGGATGGCATCCTCAGCTTGGTGCACAGCAGCTTCACCCTGGGGCCCAGCCTCACAGCCCAGCAGCTCCATGTGCTCCTGCACCGACTGACATAGTTCGTTCACTTCCTGAGGAGCAGCAGGAATCAGTCTCAGCCTGGTCCCTTAACAGTCACACTGACCCTGCTCACCTTCCTCCCAGGGTCTGATGGGGCGAGTGACATCCTGAAGCTGGCACTATGAGGCCAGCTACTTAGCAACTCTATCTGTTCACAGAGAGAGCAGTGTCTCTTCCTTTGGTTCACATTAGGGACATTATACAGGGTGGCCATAAAGTTCATGTGGAATTTAAAATAGTTTACTATTTAAACTGAATATGAACTTTATGGCCACCCTGTATATACTCCTTAGTGCCCAGAGTAGAAAGGAGCTGTAAATCTTGTCTCTGCTTTAGAAGCTTAGTCTGTCCACTATCTATGCAGAGGATGGACCAGGGGGTGGCAAGAAATGGGAGGAAGTAGCCACAGAGGAAGGACAAGAGGGAGCAAGGGATATCTGGAGGTAGGGTGGGGGAGGTGCACATTTGAGAGTTGGTCTAGAGGCAGGACCAAAGAGGGCTGTGAGGGTTCCAGTGTGACCGGGAGTGACATAGAAGAATGCCCAAACCTCTGTCCATAGCATTTGGTAGCTGTGGGCATCAGGGAGATTGGCTGGGCTCCAGGGTAAAGAATGGGGTTTGTGGGAAATGCTGAGATCACTTGAAGATATGTCGAGTCTGAAGCCCTGCAGGATGTCTGGGTTTTGAGAAAAAACCCAAATAGCTAATGCAATTCTAGTCTGTAGTGATCAAAACAGCATGGTTATTGACATAAAAATAGACACATAGATGTCTGGAAAAGAATAGAGAAACCAGAGAGGAAACCAGCCTCATATAGCCAATCTAATCTTTGAGAAAGCAAACAAAAGCATTCACTGGGAGAAAGAATCCCTGTTTACTAAATGGTGCTGGAAGAACTGGTTAGCCAGATGTTAAGAAAGTGACCCATACTTCTCATCACTTTCAAAAATTAACTTGTGATGGATAAAAGACACAAGAATAGAAGACACAAAACTTTAATAAAAACCCTCAACGATAGTATGGGAAAACTTTTTTTTTTTTGAGACAGTCTCACCATGTTGCCCGTGGTAGAGTGCTATGGCATCATAGCTCACAACAACCTCAAACTCCTGGGCTTAAACTATTCTCTTGCCTCAGCCTCCCAAGTAGCTGGGATTACAGGCACCCCCCACAATGCCAGCTATTTTTTGGTTGTAGTGGTCACTGTTGTTTTAGCAGGCCCAAGCTGGCTTTGAACCTGCCAGCCCTGGTGCATGTGGCCAGCTCCCTAACCACTGAGCTATGAGCACTGAGCCAGTATGGGAAAACTCTTGATCTTATTGGCCTAGAGAAAGAATTTATGACCCCATAGGCAACTGCAGCAGTAACAAAAATAAATAAATGGACCTGATCAAGTTTAAAAGTTTTTTTTTTTTAAGACAGAGCCTCAAGCTGTCACCCTGGGTAGAGTGCCATGGCATCATAGCTTATAGCAACCTCCAACTCCTGGGCTCAAGCAATTCTCCTGCCTCCACCTTCAAAGTAGCTGGGACTAAAGGCACCTGCCACATCGCCCAGCTATTTTTTGGTTGCAGCTGTTATTGTTGTTTGGTGGGCTGCAGCTGGATTTGAACCTGCCATCTCAGGTGTATGTGGCTGGCACCTTAGCCGCTTGAGCCACAGGTGCCGAGCCAAGTTAAAACGTTTTTGCACAGCTAAGGATACAATCTATAAAGCAAAAAAACAACCTTCAGAATGGGAGAAGATATTTACCTACTACAAATCCAACAAAGTGCTAATCACCAGGATCTACAGTGAACTCAAGCATATCAACAAGAAAAAAGCAGGCTTGGCGCCTGTGGCTCAAGTGGCTAAGGTGCCAGCCACATACACCTAAGGTGGCGAGTTCAAATCCAGCCTGGGCCCGCCAAACAACAATGATGGCTGCAACTAAAAAATAGCCGGGCGTTGTGGCAGGCGCCTGTAGTCCCA
>CAUYQV010188910.1:0-17797 GCA_963574575.1 Galagoides demidoff
ACCGTCCAGACCTGACAATGCCTATTTGACTGGTCAGTGTCAGTCATCAAACCATAGAAGTAATAATGTCAAACCATAGGCCAAAAGGAGACATCACACTTGGTCTGGCAAGACCTCTAGCCTGTCCTCTCTAGTCCTGTGGCAGAAAGTAGCACTAGGAGTTTGAGTCCAAGCCTAGGTTCTGATAGAAGACTTTTTTCTTCTTTTTTGAGACAGAGTTTAACTCTATGGCCCTGGATAGAGTGCTGTGGCATCATAGTTAACAGCAACCTCAACCTCTTGGGCTCGAGCAGTTCTCTTGCCATAGCCTCCTAAGAAGCATCCCTTCAGATGTACACCACTATATCTGGCTAGTTTTTCTATTTTTTTCTTTTTCTTTTTAGTAGAGATGGGGTCTTGCTCTTTCTCAGGCTGGTTTCAAACTCCTGAGCTCAAGCAATCCATCCTTCTTGGCCTTCCAGGGTGCTAGAATTATAGGTGTGGGCCACCATGCCTGGCCTGAAGGGAGGCCACTTCGAGCAAGGCTTTCTGCTCCTCATTTGCTATGTAGTTTTGTATTTAAGGACTGTTTTAATCCTTGTGCTGTCATTCTAAGCCAGTGGTTCTTAAACTTGCTAATGCTGCGGCCCTTTAATACAGTTCCTGTGGGTCGCTGCCCACAGGTTGAGAATCACTGTTCTAAACCATTTTAGAGTAATGACTAGCTACCCTAGAGATGTCAGTGCTACCTCTGAAGTCAGCATGCAGAGATAGCCACAGGGCCCCAGGGACGGTTGTGATGCTTGGTTGGAGTTGACAGAGAGATGAAGCCTGTCTTCCCTCCGTCCTCCTATTTTTAAATACCTCCAGATTCTTGTAGTTATTTGTTCTACCAGTTGTCAAATCTTGTGTTTCAGAGTCTTTGAAATGCTTATTCTAAATAACACGCCTCTAATTTAACATGCCAGTTGCTTTCTTGGTAAGTCCTCAAAGGAACTTTGTCCAAGTCATCCCCAAGTCTTTAGTTTTCAGAATGTTGCTTTTGTCTTAAAGAGATCTCAGGTGAAGTTCATCAATAGTACTGAAGAGCGCAGAAATTCTTAGAAATTCACCACTTTCTTCACTCTTTTTTGCTTTTCTGGAGATAGAAATCTGTTTTAATAACATGCATAGTATCTGACAAGCAAATGCAGTTTGCCTTTCTGTGAAATTACTTTGTTGCAGAGCAGCTTCTAGGAGCATCAATAATAAAAAAAAAAATCACCTTATTGGAACTGTACATTATGATCAGGAGTAGAACAAGATCTGTGTAGCACAATGGAAAAGTTAATTGGAAACTGATTAACTGAGAAGCTTACAGGATCACATGGAAATTTTTTACCTTGATGACTCTCTGTATAGCCTTTTAAACTCTTGAAAATGTATCCTCTCATCCTAGGAAAGTGAAACTAGGGTTCATGAGCATCTGGGATGTGCCAGACACAGGTGAGTTCAGGACATAGTCCCTGGTACAATTCCTACCCTCCAGCTTCTTACAATTTAATTTAGCTGGGAGACAGGATGAGTAAAATTGCAATGGAGTATGTAAGGTGACATATTGTACCAGATCCAGCACTGTCCCCAAGCAGAGAACATCAGCACTGCTTGACTGATCTGTTTGACCTTTAGTTTGCTGGTGGTTGTAGTGTGAGGAAAGGCTGTTAACACAGGTGACCCCTCTGGAGTTGAACATTCTGTTACCCTAAATAACAGGAGGATGCTTTGTTTTCTCTTATTTTCTTTAATCAGCATAAAATCTGGCATGAGGAGAAATACCTTGTGAAAGACTCTTTCTCAAGGAGAAACACAGATGGTCACTGTCAGCCACACCATCTCTACACTGGCTGTAGTGCCACAGTAAGGAAGAGGCACACACCTAACCTCTGCAGTTAGAAAAGCTCTGCTATTTAGCATCTTGTTCTTTCGGGTGCCCATGTACAGACAAAGGCACATAACACACCTTATGATGCAAAGTACTTAGACTTGTGTTTATATAAGTCAAATAGCAGCAAAAGTATCACAGTGACCTCTGAATGGTATAAAAAACTGTTGTTTTGGCTCGGCGCTTGTGCCTCAAGTGGCTAAGGCGCCAGCCATATACACCTAAGGTGGCGGGTTCAAATCCAGCCCAGGCCTGCCAAATAACAACGACGGCTGCAACCAAAAAATAGCTGGGTGTTGTGGCAGATGCCTGTGATCCCAGCTACTTGGGAGGCTGAGGCAGGAGACTCGCTTCAGCCTAAGAGTTGGAGGTTGCTGTGAGCTGTGATGCCACAGCACTCTACCCAGGGGGATAGCTTGAGGCTCTGTCTCAAAACAAACAAACAAAAAAAAAACCTGTTGTTTTAAGTACTCAATAAAATTTTAAAATAAAAAATAAAAAAAGAATCTATCAGTGTTCTTCCAACACGTCAACCAGCCCTCAAGGCCAGGTCCTTCTGGGTTTGCATCCAGAAAACTCCCAGTCTTTTTCTGGCCATACAGATCAATACTTTCTCCCTAGAGAAAGGAGATGTATTAATACTTTGGCCAGAAACTGAGAGCTCCGTGAGGGTGACTTTTCATGACATCTTCTCAATAACTATTCAATGAACGGATGACTCTTAGGTGTTGACTCTTCCCACCCAGGGCATAAGCCAAGCCAAGTAAGGAGATGAGAAGGATGCCATTATGTTTATTTTATCATTTTGTTGATTTTGTTATAAAGTGAACTGATTCTAGGGTCCTGTTAACCCCTGTTATTTCATGTCTTAAAAGCTGTGAATCATGTATACTGGATGGTGAAGTTTAAAAAAGCAAAGACTCATTCTGTGACTTTAAATCCTCCTCAATATAAATTTTAATTCTAAGTCTTAAACTAGTGGCTGTTGGAACTTCAGTATGTAAATGCTTAGGCAGGTTACTAAATTGCTCCCGGATATGCTGTGAGATCCACTATAAATGTGAGCTTAAAAAAAAAGTACATCTCTCAGATCTCTTTAGAGCCTCATAGAAATGGAACATGTCCTTGAAAATCATGCATTGGAAAATACATACATTTGAGCTTGTGTTTGGGGGCTAGTTTCCTGGGTCCCAGTGGTAAAGTTAGCCCATTGATGGCTGATGCTTTAAAGAAATTTAAAAGCCCCTAGGCTAGTCTGCTCCCCCATCTACATAGCAGGTACAAACATTAATCAAAGCTTTTGAACCCAAGCCTCAGATTGCCTCTGATCAGACGCCTGGTTTGTCCCAGAGTGCAGAAATGTGAGAGTTGTGTGAAAGGGACTACCAGGAGAAAGGAAATTTCCTTCCTTAATTAAGAAGGAAAGTGGGAGAGAAGGGGGCAGTGGAGAGAAAGATAAAGGGAGGAAGGGAGAGGGAGAGAGAGGGAGAGGGAGAAGTCTGTATCACCTACCAGAGAATTTTTTTCTTCTCAAAACAAGTTCCCGACTGCATTCCAATGACCACGTGGCTTACATGGCTGGCTGGCTGGCTGTCAGGATTCAGTCTGGACTCGGAGACTAAGGGGACCAGCCTGTAGGAGCCCCATTGAAGACACTACTGACAGTGTGGGCTCAGAAGGGGCAGGCATTTCAGGACTACTTTGTCTTTGGAATCCATGTTTTCCTGAGCACTACAAGGCTCTTCCTAGGGACCAGCTGTTTGTTCAGTTCTGTCTGTTTTGTGAACAGATTGTAATCCTTGGGCAGAGAAGTATGACTTTTTCTTTTCATTCCACTTGATAAGCCTTCTGTTACCATTTCTGGGCTGGAAGGCACAGAGTTTGCATAAACTGAGTTTATCTTGTAGACCTCTTCTGTGTGTTGAATACTCCCTTAGCCTAGAAGTCAGCATTTTCTTAAAGTTTAGAGAGATGCTAGGGTGCAGGTCTTTGACAGTCTCCATCCTAATTTTAAAAATATTAGATCTATTTTAATATTCCAAGGCTGTCTGCTTTCCTGAGTTTCAAACGTATAAAGAAGTCAGGCACTTATTTACCAAAAATAAAGAATTGTAAATGTGTGATAGTGCATTTACCATGGTTTTCCTTCACAGAACATGTCAAAACTGTATTTTAACATCACACTCATTCTCAGATGTTTGTTGGCATTCCGGCTTCTTGAGGTGTTTAGGAGGGCCATTTTAAAGCAATTCTGGTTGTGAGATGTTGTATCCAAAACATACTTACTTTAGAATTTCTAAGTTGCTTATACTTTTTTTAATTCTTAACTTGAGTCTAAGTCAAGAGAAAGTGAGGCAGTGTGATGTCAAGAGTATGGTTTATTCTAAGAGGACATTTTTCTGTAAAAGATATCTGTCAATAAGTTTTTTTTTTTAGGTGATTAAATCCAGGGGTATAAGAAATTATATTCATTAAGACATAAATAAGTAAATAAGCAAGGTCAACATAAAATTAAAACAGAGAAGCTAAACAGTCAGATGACTTACTGATAAAATGGAGGACTGTATCCTTTGTCCTCCTTGAACTGAGTCGTTTCATAGGTTTAATTACTTTTGATTAAGTAGCATAATGAGTTGTGAATTTTCTTAGGCTTATTGTCGTTGCTTTCATTTATTCATGCCATTTCTTAAATCATAGTCCAAAGTATATTAAAGTGATAGAAATTATTTTTTTCTACTTTTTGAAAAGGTGGCTTTCATCTGCCGTATTTCATCTAAGACATGAAAGTTTGGTTCCTGCAGTGTTTGCATGATTTATATACCCCACACTGCTGTGGAATGTTCTGTGTGATCAGAGTTCTTCTAGTCAAAGGCTGTTGTAACTCCAGGAGAGTTGGTCTGAGCTTAACCTGGACTAATTTGACAGGTCCCTTAGAGCTGAGATGATAAAATTCTTCACTCCAGTGAACTGAGGTTGGGGCCATCTCAAGCCGCAGCCGTGGTGTTACTTTACCAGCAAATCGCCAAGGTCTGCTTGAGGAGCTGTATCTTGTTTTGTGGTTCCTGTTTGTGTTTCCTGTTGAATGGGACTGGCCTTACTAAAGTGATATGATAAGACAAGTAACCTTAGTCTATCCAGTGGATACAGTTACTGAGCTTTTGAAGGAAGATTCTTTCTTCAGTAGCAGCTTTCAAGTTTCACCTGATAGTGGAAAACAAAGTCTGGCTTGTTCCAGTTATATAAATATAATTAGGTAAGTATGTGCTGTGAAGATGACCTGTAAATATCAGCTGTCCCTCGGAATTATATGTGAGGACAAAGAACTTTAGGAAATTTGTGTTCAAAGAAGAATTCCTGACAGCTGCATATGAAAAAAAGCCTACCTGCCATGCTGAGGTTTCATGAATTTATTTAGTCTTAAGCTTGAATTTCCTTTCTCCTGGTAGTACACCTACAGGGTGATGAGTGAAAAGGCCCCCCATGTGCTCTGTGTACATTTCATGGTTCTCTGATTAGGATACATAGTATTATTAAGGTTTAGCACCTTGGAAAGGCTTTGTGGCTGGACTATATCCAACTCATTTGGAAACTTTTGGAAAATCATTCAAATGCTTTTAGTTTTTGACTTCCATGCAAGCCTTGGCTTGTATAAGAAGAGGCACTGAAGGCAGTGTAGTTTTCACATACTTTCCTTCGTGGGGATAGGAGCCCATACTCTCAAGCCTTCCAGGACCACCCTGCACGTTAGGTCTTGGCAGAGCCTCTGTGAGATCGCAGGGCCCGGTGGAGATGCAGTAGGTATCAACTGGGGTTGGCGTTCCCTGGCCATGATGCTGTTGTTCAGATTTTTCTAATATTTACATTTGTAGGCAAAAATCATGATTGTGTTTGACCTCAGAGATTGTTAAATTTTTTAATTGTTTAATCTGTTAACATAGGAAGAGGAAAAAAAGTAGTTTCCAGAAAGGTTCATTGAAGCATCCTTAAGTATCCTTTTTTTTTCCCCTTCCCTTATAAGTATCCTTGATCTCTGCAGCCCTGCATACTGGTCAGGCTTGCCCTTTCGTGTGTGTCCTGTGTCTGAAGCACTTTGCACATTCCATGAAGCCATTTGAGTCAAAGTCAGTGTGTGAGGCAAAAATTGTTAGTAGTAAAAATTGTCCTTGAGATGCCTTAAATCTCCCACAGTAAAAACCAGCTTAGGCATGCTTTCACCTGCATGTGTGTGAAAGCAAGCATGTATAAGTTAATTACATGTGAAGTAGGTGGCTTGGGTTTGGGAGCTTTGGTGTACAGGTGGTCCTCGGGTTATAAACATTCAACATACATACAACTCGCACTTATGAATGGGTGCTGTTAGAGGTAATGGGTTATTGTACCTATTCCAAATTACATACAAATTCGACGTAAGAACAAACGTATAGAACTTACCTCATTCGTAACCCAGGGCCTGCCTCTATGAGTCAGTATCTTTAAACTGTAGACTCCTGGTCAGTAAGGAACGTGTGGCTGAACGTGGGAACAGCAGGTCCCGGGCTCCTGCCCCAGATGCACTTGGGTGTGTGTCCTTACCAGGGAGAATGGCAGGTGGAGGCCATGTCGGGATTACTTTTGTGTTCTCGCATTCCACGTTTGCATCTCCCTCTTTCCCTCTCACCAGCCCTCTTCTCTTTCTCTTTCAGGCACATATATTTGGATTCTGGTAGTGTGCCTATTAGTTTATGTTACATCTGCAACCCCTTGCCTGAGGTCTCCTTGAGGGCTAAGGACCAGGAATTATTTATTTTGTATCCTCAGCTCCTCCCACAGTTGAAATGGGGCCCAATCCATGATCTCTAAATGCATGAATGATGACTTCATTATCCTATGAACAGCCTTTTCAGATATAAATCAAAATGTCTGCAAAGGCTGGATAGTCCCTATGACATGCAAGCAGCATCCCTTTGCATCCCAGCATTTTGGTTCCTGACCCATGCTTGTGAGACCTTGGTTATTTCCAGGTAGTATAGCAACTCCGTGGAAATGGATTCTCAGCTTGCCAGCTTTAGAACAACAGAAACAGTTTCACTGAACACTTACCAAGTGTCTTCTCTGTGCTGAGCTGATGTTGGGGCTGGGGCTGCAGCCATGTTTTGTGTGTGCAGCACCCCTACCTGTACCCCTGCCACCTCTGCTTGACTCCTGAACTGTGTGGTCCACCTGGATAGCTTCAAAAATGGCAGGGACCCGAGGGCGGGGGCATGGAAAGAGCTTTCCATAATAATGGAAGGCTGAGAGAGTATGTTTTCATTTTTGAGATGTCCTTTCATTTGCCCAAGACTAATTATGGGATACTCATTCCCCAGACTTTCATCGAGTACCTTCTGTGTGTGCCAGGCACAATGCTATGTGCTGGGAACACAAAGACTTTTCATTTGTTTGTTTTATTTTGTTTTCAGACAGGGTCTTACTCTGTCACCTGAGCTAGAGTGCAGTGGTGTCATCATAGCTCACTGCAGTCTCAAATCCAAGTGATCCTCTAGTCTTAGACTCCATTACCTGGGACTATAGGTGTGAGCCAATGTGTCCTGCTAACTTCTAAAAAAATTTTTGTAGAGACGGGAGTCTCACTGCATTGCTCATACTGGTCTTGAACGCCTGGGTTCAAGAATTCCTCCTGCTTCAACCTCCCAAGATGCTAGGATTACAGGCATGAGTCACTGTGCCTGGCCAAGGATTTTTAACATGTGGGTCCTTCACCTCAAAGAGCTCAACAGTAGTTGACAGAAATTCCTACATCATGCTCTGTGATGAATCATTCCTTAGAAGAGATTGCACTCTGAACATACAAAAATATTTATAAATATATAATAGAATCTCCATAGTTGACCACCTCCCTAAGTTGACTTAATTTTCAATGATGGGACAGGTACCACATATACATATCAGTATAGTAGACCTAGCTCCTTATGTTGACCAGTTTGTTATAGACTGTACTGTATTTTGCACTAGAAAAAATTGATATTGATCATCCCTGTCAAGCCTGACATGTTAATGTATGTATTGGTATGAACAAAGAAGAAATACCTATAAATGATAGTAAAATAAAACCGTAGCTATTTATATGCGATATTATAGTTCTCAAAGATAAATGCCTTTTGAACTGTGGACACAGGAAAAATAATATGGATGAAATAGCATTTTGAGTTTTCTGTGTCATTTTAACAATTATTGAATCTGAAACTATGATCGACAAGTTGACCTTGGGATGATGCTGCTTGTCCAGATCAATGTTGAATTTACGGCAGTATGCAAAGGTAAAGGGAAGTTTGAGTTTATAAGTAGTGTGACAGACCAAAGGATGGGGCCGGTGATTGAAAGCAGGGTTTCTGCTCCTTCACCTCCTTATAGTGGCAGCCCTCAGCCGTACTCCAGACTTAAATGAAAAGGTCAGAAGCTCACCTGTTTTTTAGGGAGCACAGACTGCGTGCAGGGTGCTGTGCTAAGCATGGTTGAAGATTCAGAGAGGACTAGAGAGGAACTTTGAGCATACTACATGCATTGCAAACGAACTATAAATCAGCGGTTTTCAACCTGTGGGTTGTGACCTGCAGGAACTGTATGAAAGGTCTGCGGCATTAGAAAGGTTGAGAACCGCTGCTATAAATAAAAGCTGTAATAAAGACACCAACAGTGACATGAGTAGCAGGGCCAGTTTATTTGGAGACTCTAGGAAAACAGCTCAAAAGGAAGTGACATACAAGTAGAACCTTGAAAGGTATACAAGATTTGTTTTGGGAAATACATTGTTGTCTTTATGTGTATGTTTTTGTTTGTTTCTGAAAGAATTTAAACCCCTGCAGCAGGGACCATGTCTTTTGAGAAATTCCGTCAAATCCCCCAGTCCAGTACTGAGCAATCGTAGCAGAGCATTGAAGCATTTTCAAGCTGTACTTGTGGGGAAGAATGGGGAAGGTGAGCTCAAGGGAGGAGTGTTGTAACAAACTTGTGGGGGATTAGCTTGAATTGAATAAACGTCCAGTGCCTCTTTAGAGAGTCAGATCTTCCAGTTGGGTGGGGTGGTGCGTGCCTGTAGTCCCAAACCCAAACCCAAGAGTTTGAGGTACCCAGGGCTCGGAGTGTAACTCTATCTCAAAGATAGATAAATAGATATGTAGGTCGATAGATTGATAAATAGGTAGATTGATAGATAGTCACATCTTGCAGGCTGATTCATAGGTAAGTTCACTCCCAGTAGACCAGCATCATGTCACCTGATCAAATTCTCTCTTGCCTGTTCTATATCAGAAAAAGCAAGATGTTTCTTAAAGTGGGACTTTCCTGTCCTTTATATGTAGTAATTGATTTTATTCTTTACCTTGGTTTGATTTAAATTGTAATAACTATGACATTGAAAGTGAACTCTTGAGCTGACTGAAGGCAACACGCATGTTCAGTGCATACATACTGGTGTGGGATGTGTAGCATGTTTTCTTTCCTTTTTCTCTTTTAATCCTTTTTGCTCCGTAAGTATCCAAAACTAAGCATGCAGAAATTTTCTACTTTGGGAATTTTTTTTTCCCAAAGCAAAATTGAATTTTTACTACATAAGAACTGTATGTTCATAAGCCATTTTTGAATAACCATCGTCACACTGTGCTTTCTCTCTTTTGTATGAATTCGTTGGATCTCACTCTCCACCAGCTAGAATTCAGAAGATCCTAGTCATCTTTAATTATTCCTTTTACAAAAATACGAATTAACTTTTAAGTTTATAGAACTTGTGGTTGCAGTTCTTGAGAATACTTGAGTAGAATGTGAGATAAAGTACTTGCTGATTCTTTAGCTCAAAGCATATTTCTAGGTATGCTTTCCAGCCTTGAACACTTCTAGCTAGAAATTGGCAGTCTGTACTGTGCTAAGCAGGTCAGATGTGGCTCGGACCAAAAGTCATTATCAGCACTCTGAATGCACAATCCGGTAGCTCTCCAAGGATCCATTTAACTTTGAATAACATGGCATTTGGTCTGCAAAGATGGTAACTGTGAGGAGAACTTGGTGGGTCAAGGTTAAGCAGAACCTCAGTTCTGTCGTATCTTCAAATTTTCTCTGCATTACCTAGACCAGAACCAGAGTCCAGTTATTGCTGTGCTACTTGGGTGGATGAGGAAAAGAATTTGCTTAAAACACACTGGATTTGCCAGCTGTGGCGGCTCATGCTTGTAATACTAGCGTTCTAGAAGGCCAAGGAGGGAGAATCTCTTGAGCTTAGGAGTTCGAGACTAGCCTGAGCAAAATGAGACCCCTCTCCCTAGTAAAAATAGAAAAACCGGTTGGGCATTGTGGCAGGCGCCTCTAGTCCCAACTTCTCAAGAGGCTGATGCAAGAAGATCCTGTGAGCCCAAGAGTTTGAGGTTGCTGTGAGCTGTGGCATCACAACTCTCTACCAAGGACTGCAGAGTGAGACTCTATTTCAAAAACAAAACAAAAAAACCCAACATGCTAGATTTGGCCTGGTAGTTTTAAACTCTTCCTAAGGTCCATCTCTGCTCTTTTTTGAAGTTGATAAAATGAGAAACACTGATGAGGTTGGTGCTCTGGATAGTGTACTGATAATCAATGGCGCAGGTGTGAACATAGCGTTTCATGTTTGGGAAGCATTCCAGGGACATATGGCAGAGCAGTAGCCTGCCCTGGCTGAGAACTCCAAAATTCTAGGTCAGAAAGATACATATACTACCATTCTCAGAGGAGTGTGAAGTTTATTTCAGCCCCAGAGGTAGTAAAGACTGTAAGCTGGAGGGAGAAAATACGTCGAGATCTTAACGTGATTCTTAGTTTCTAGAAATGACATCACCCTTCTTCTGGAGGTATAATTTGCATGCCGTGAAACATTCTGTTATTAAACCTGCCTTTCATTCAGCTGTAATGAATGTATAGCAAGATACAGAGCATGTCCGTCACCCCTGAAATCTCCCCCTGGCCTCTTTCCAGTCAGTGTCTTGGCCCCAGAAGTAGGCGCTGTCTGATTCTGTCCCCATAGGTTGCCTTTACATAACTCTAGATTTTCACTGGAATAGGGTCAGACGGTATGCATTTTCTGTTTCCAGCTTCTTTTCATTCTGCACTAATATTTTTGAGATTCATCCATACTGTTGTTTGTATCAGAAGTTCCATTTTTTTCATCTCTGAGTAGTAATCCCCTGTATGAATATTCTATTGTTGTTTGATGCTTTAAGTCTAAGGTGTTTCTAGTTTTGATCTTTTATTGTGGTATTGCCAATTTTTTATTATTGAGTACCAGAGTAATTTTTATATTCTGGATACAAGTCATTTGTCAGTGATATATGTATTGTGAATTTTTTCTCTTATTCTGTGGTTCACCTGTATATTCTTTTTTCTTTTTTCTTCCAGTGTTAAGATAGGATTTTATTAGACAGAAAGGAATACAGAAGGAGTAAAAAGTACCAGAGCTTCTGGCAAAGGGGAAGACCCAAGTCGGAAGTTCCCATGGGTCCTATCCCTGTATATTCTTTCAATGGTATTTTTTGATGAACAGACATTGTTAATTAGGATGAAGTCCAAGTTATCAATTTTTTATGTTTATTCCTTTCTGCATTCTTTAAAAAATTAATTCTGTGTGCTAATAAAATTTTTAAAGCTTTTTATTTTAAAATACATTTAGAATTATAGAAAAGTTGCAAAGATAGTACATTGAGCCCCTGTGTGCCCTTGACTCAGCTTCCCCTGATATTAACATCTTATATGACCATGGTACAATTATCAAAACTAGGAAGTAGACGTTGGTGTGTTATATTAAGCAGACTACAGACTTTGGATTTCACTGGTTTCCCCCATGTCCTCTTCCCTTCTGGACTCTGATCCAGGATACCACATTACATTGCTTGGCACGACTCCTTGGTTTTCTTCAATCTCTGGTAGTTCCTGTCTTTCCTTGTCTTTTATAACTTTGACACTTTCAAAGTATTCTCCAGGAACTTTTATAATAACCCTCAATGTGTTTATCTGGGAATTTTTTTTTTTTTTTTTTATTGAGACAGTCTCAAGCTGTCGCCCTGGGTAGAGTGCTGTGGCGTCATAGCACACAGGGACCTCCAGCTCAGGCTCAAGTGATCCTCTTGCCTCAGTTTTTCTATTTTTAGTCAGGACAGGGTCTCGCTTTTGCTCAGGCTGGTCTCAAACTCATGAGTGCAAGCAATCCACCTGCCTCAGCCTCCCAGAGTGCTAGGATTATAGGCGTGAACCACCTCACCTGGCCTCATCTGAGATGTTCCTTATGATAAGGCTGCGGTTATGGATACTGGGAAGAAGGAATGCTGCAGGGTGAATGTGTTCTTCTCGTTACTTGTAATCACATTTTTTAGAGCTTTTTGGCTTAGGTATGTGACTGTCTCAAGTTGTATTTTTGTGTATTTTCTTTTGAGAAGAGCCTCCTGGGATTTTGACTGGGATTATGTTGATTATTTTGATCAATGTGGGGGAGAACTGACATCTTAACACTATTGAGTCTCCCAGTTTATGTATACATGGTATCACCTCCATTTATTTAGGTCTTCTTCTTGTTTTTTTTTTTTTGAGACAGAGTCTTCCTCTGTCACCCTGGGGAGAATGCCTGTGGCATCATAGCACCTTCAAATTCTTGGGCTCAAGAGATCCTCTTGCCTCAGCCTCCCAACTAGGTGGGACTACAGGCACCTATCACAACACCTGGCTAGTTTTCTCTATTTTCAGGAGAGACAGGGTCTCATTCTTTTTTTTTTTTTTTTTGCACTTTTTGGCCAGGGCTGGGTTTGAACCTGCCACCTCTGGGGTATGGGGCTGGCGCCCTACTCCTTTGAGCCACAGGTGCCACCCACAGGGTCTCATTCTTGCTCAGGCTGGTCTCAAACTCCTGAGCTCAAGCAATCCACCCACCTCAGCCTCCCAGAGTGCTAGGATTACAGGTATCACCACCATGCACGGCTATTTACGTCATCTTTATTTACTTAGTACTGTGTTAGAGTTTTTAGTATAAAGAACTCATGTGTCTTTTGTTAAATTTTCCCGAAGTATGTACATGTCTTTTGTTAAATTTTCCCCAAGTATATATTTGATATTTTCAATACCATTGTATTTTACAATTCAATTTTTGAATACAAAAAAAATTTTACAATACAATGTTTACTATTGTAAAAAGTATTTTTAACAATTTTTATTGCTGATAGATTAACTTTGTTTCCTAAAACATTGCTGAATTCATTTAGCAGACTAGTAGTTTTATTATAGTTTATGCAGACATGGTGTGTACAAGCATAAGTCATATGTACACAAGACAGTTTTGCTTTTTTTACCCCCAGTCTGTACGCCTTTTATTTGTTTTGCTTGTATGATTGCACTGAGACCTCCAGTAAATGTTGTACAGAGATGGTGAGAATAGACATTTTTATTTCATTTCCAACCTTAGGGGGGGAACCATTTAATGTCTCACTATTAAGTACTGTTAATGTGTAGATTTTTTGTAGATGCCCATTATAGGGTAAAGAAGCTCTTCTATGTTCCTAGTTTGCTGGAAGTTTTTAGCATAAATGAGTGTTGTAACACAAATGCATTTAACATACACGAATGTGTCAAATGCTTTCTCTGAATCTACAGAAATGATGTTTTTGCCACTTCATGTCTTCATAGAGTAAACTATGTTAATTTATTTCCTACCTTTAATTTCTGGCATAAGTTCTACTTGATTGTGAGATATTATCTTATTTTTATATTCTAAGTGATTTGATGATATTTTGTTAAAGATTTTTCCATTTATGTTCATGAGAGATTTTCACCCATGATCGTCTCATAATACCTTTGGTTTTGGTACTATGATTATAATGCCTTTGTGAGTTGAGAAGTTATTGTCTAAAAGAGTTTGTGGACTTGGATTATTTCTTTTATTAACTTTTAGAAGACTTTACTAGTAGAGACATTTAGTCTAGGAGTTCTCTTTTGGGAAGTTGTTTAATTAGAAATTCAAC
This sequence comes from Galagoides demidoff, assembly GCA_963574575.1. Classification (NCBI taxonomy): domain Eukaryota; kingdom Metazoa; phylum Chordata; class Mammalia; order Primates; family Galagidae; genus Galagoides; species Galagoides demidoff. The sequence continues at coordinate 13,900 of CAUYQV010188910.1, forward strand.
TTCTTTACCAGATAGAAAACTCTTTATTAGGTTTTCTGTTTCTTCTTATGTCAGTTTTGGTAAACTGTATCTTTTAAGGGATTTTTCTGTTTCATCTGAGTTATTGAATATGTTGGCATAATGCTGTTTATAACACTCCCTCTTTATCTTTTTAATATAAATATAAGCTATAGTGATGTTCACTATTTTAGTCTTAATATTGGTAACTTCTGTTTTCTTTTTTAAAAATCTTAATCAGTATTGCTATATGGTTATCAATTTTATTAGGTTTTCTAAAGAACAAACTTTGGCTTTGTTAACTTTTTTTCTGTCATTTCATTGAATTCCTATTGTTTTTATTACTATATTTTTCTGCCTGCTTTGAATTTAATTTGGGGAACTATATATTACTTTTAACTTTTGCCTCAAAATAACTACTGGTTGTTTGGTAAGGAGTAAAAGAGATTAATTAGTATAAAATGTTTTTAAAATAAGAAATAATTTTTTAATATCAAAAATATTATGGGTAATTGAACCTAATATCAGTTTTCTAAATAGGAACCAAGTTCACTTATTAGGCCTAACATAGTCAGAACAGGCATGGCTGCTCTGGTCTTAATGGTGGCTGCCTAGAGGATTGGATTAGTTCATAGAAGGAGCCGTGCCATATTCTACACCCCATTCTAGAACTGGCAAAATAATGCCTCCAGAAATATATATACAAGAGGGCATAAAACAGATCTTCTTCACACAATTAAATTCATTTGAAACATGAAAATTATACATCTAGTTTTAATTGACGTGTTCAGCCATGGGCATTGATGTGGGAAATATGGTAATTATACTTAAGAGATAAACATTAATAGTTTTATGCTCATGGATCATCCATAAAAGAATAATTAGGTGCCCCAAATGTTTTCCATCCGTGTCCTTTATGAGGGAGAACATTACAGTGGAGGGAAATGATTCTTGACTACTACTGGGGGGGAATTAATGATTATTGTCTATATTCATAAAAATGTGACAGTAACCTAAGACGTACCGTAAAGCGATAACAATAATGATTAAGACTGATACTACCTCCTGATTTTCAAACGTGATAGCCAGGACTTTTTATGCCTCAGGTGAAAATCACCTTTTCTGGGGGGCCGTGGAAGGGAGAGATAGTGGTTTTGTGCAAAAGTAGTTTTAGAGAGCAAAGAGGTGACGATATCTAAGTTTAATCTTCATACTAGGTTTCCACTGAATTAGTATTTTTGTTACTGCTGTTCTTTTTTATAATAACCTTTGAAAATGAGGTTCAATTAAGATTAAAACGCATCAAGGGTGCTTCTATTCGGAGGCTGCTTCTATTAGATTTTGGTTTCAAATAACTATTTATTCTCCCTTCACACTACAATTAAATGCTATTTTTGTGAGGTAGTCTTTAGGTTACCACTTACTATGATGGTCAGGAAATAATTTGTGTTACATCTCTCCATCTCCTCTCATAAATGTGTTATTGAAAGGAATGAATAAATGAATGCAACAACCCAAAGCTGTTAATGAATTAAAGGTTGAACCCATGGGTAACTGTAAATGCTGTGATAGCAGAACAGGTGTTCTGAGAGTGGCCCCATCTTTAGGGATGACAGGGTCTGATCACCGTTTGTGGTGACTTGATCTATTATTACGCTGCTCTCTGGAGTCCCAAAGAACTAGGAATTCGGTAATAGACATGTCTATTAGTAGAGTTTTTAAGATCACAGAAAATGATACAGAAGTAGTCTAAATTATTTCAAATTATTTTAAATGGCCCAAGATATACCCAGGATATTTCAAACTTTGATTGCTCTTTCCTTATTATTCCTAGAGGAAAATGGTGTTTTGAAAAACACCTTTTTTTATGACTTTTGAGTTAATCATTCTTAGAATCAGAAGATACACAAGAATGCAAAGGGCGAGCCAGGAAAAATGATACACTATGTTTTGTTTTGTAACTGCAACCAGAATAGATTTTTAAAATAATAGTTGAGAATTGCTTGGTTGAAGGAATAGTAAATTATTTATTCCCCTTAGAAAAACTACCCTGAAAGGAAAAAAGCAAGTTTTTATTTTTTCCTCTATTTTATATCACAATTGATGGTGCACTAGCATATTACCAATCAGTCCTATAAGAATTTGTTAGGGTTTTGTGTTCTCCTCCCAAGATTTTTATTTCTGTAATATTTTCTTATAATAGCTAAGTAATAAATACCCAATAGAATTTTTTGTGTGCTTTTTTGTGGGGCAGATAATGGAGTTTCCTTGTCAAAGAGTAAACTACTTTCCATCATTTACTTCTCTTACTAGGTAATGCTGCGCCTTGTGTAGAAATGTGAATTTGTTATAGAATTCTGGCTACTATTAATGAGATGGATACTCACGGCTATCACATGTAATCAGAATATTGTACATTCAGTACATTCAGATGTTTTTTTGCTCTTTTGATATTGGAAAATCTGACAGTTCATTGGTAATCTATTATACAATCACTCAATTATTTTATTGATGATACGATATCTGATTATATAAGCTTTTTAAGGGGTGGTGGCTTCTCCTGAAGATTTAGTCTATCTGAGGGAGACAAGGGAAGCACACGGGACACAACGTAGACCTCATGTGAGAGCGGGTATGTGGTCTGTGCTCCTGGTCGTAACTGTCTCGAGCAGGGTAGGACTATTGTGGGTGTGCAGAGTGGCTTCTGCTCCTGGATCCACTTCCCCCTCCTTAGTGCCAGGAAGTCCCCTGTGAGCCCTGTATCAGGCTCTCCTGTCCTCTGGCTTCTGGGTGAGTTAGCCAAGGAGGACACCATCAAGAGAGCAGAGGGAGGGAGAAAAGTGAGGCCTCCTTCAGGCCAGAGGGTGGTCACTTCCCTGTAGTGTGGGGCAGGGAGATAGTCCCTTTATTAAACTCTTAACTGCCAGGACTCAGTTTACCCAATCTGCTAGGGCCCTGACTGGTACACTTAGGACAAGTTTAATAAGGGAAGCTTGAGTCTGACCTTGAAGGATGGTGGAAGAGGGAGAAGATTGTCTAAGAATTGGGAAATAGCATGACAAGAGCAGGGACACAGAGAAAGTGCAGATCTTCTAGAGATCTCTGGCAATTCTACCCTTAGCTAGGAGTTGCCAGGGAACCTCTGGCCTTAAGTGTCAAGTGTTCACCTTTGCAGGAATCATTGCCTTGTGGCCTCAAGAGGATGAGACTCTTGATCTCCAGAGTTTTCTTCTGAAATGAAGGTTTGAAGCAACCAGAATTGAGACCCTGGGAGGTTGCTGCAGCTTTAGAGCTACCTCCTAAATCTGATGCAAGTGTCGCCGTGTGTTTGCTCAGGGTGTGACTGGAGGCTAACTTCCTAGCACCAGCTGGCTGTGACTCCCTCCATGGCTGTGGTTGCACTGTGCATGCCTACTGTAGGCTGCTGGGGAATCTTGCTCTGAACTTTTCCCAAAAGATGGATACTTGTACATCTCCCACCATCTTTTTTTATCTTTTTTTTTTTTTTTGAAACTGAGTCTCATTCTGTCACCCTGGCTGGAGCTCACTACAACTTCAAACTCCTGGGCTAGAACAGTCCTCCTGCCTCAGCTTTCTGAGCAGCTGCAACTGCAGGAGCCCAGCACCACAGCCAGCTAGGTTTCTTTATTTTTTGTAGAGATGGGATCTGGCTATGTTGCTCAGCCTGGTCCCAAACTCTTGGCCTCGAGTGATACTCTTGCCTTGGTCTCCCAAAGTGCTGAGATTACAGGCATGAGTTACTCTCACGAGTCACCCTGCCAGCTACTGCTTTACTTTAAAATATAGATAATGCATTTATATAATTCAAAAATAGAAACTATAAATGGATATTGTAAAATGGCTCCTTCACAAATCTATCCCCAATTTTCCCAGTTTCTAT